>JANVCJ010087719.1:0-10650 GCA_026413505.1 Epizoanthus ramosus
GGGGGTCAGGTACTTGTCCAGGGGGGGGGGGAAGGGTTGGGTGGGGAGGCGAACAATATCGACGAGAGAAGTGTTACCGAGGGAGTTTGGGGGGAGATATGTTATCTCGTCATTAGGGAAGAGACTGATGCATTATTCTCCAAGACAAAACCCAACTGCCTCGAGCGAGAATCAATACCATGACACTTTTGCGTCGATTGGCGCTCTGCGTAGTTTGGGTTTTTCTTCAGTGACGTGTTTCGCAGCCCTCCATCTACACTAGTCTTCAATAGTACTCGGCATAAATGATTCGTTTTACGAGTGTTTCAGCGAGTGTTATCGTGTATGTAGATCAGTATTTGTGTACAAAAAATAAGTTTGTCTTCTTAGGCTATGATATTATAAACTTCCGACTGTAAATGTATCGCAAACAATATATCTTAGCAAAGGACAGTTTGGAAACTATATAGTTTCTTCCTATAGGAGAAGCTGTCAGAGATTCATCATTTGCCGATCACCCGCCCGGGAAGCGATCTCAAGTAACCATGAAAGAGGGAAGATGCCCACTGCGCAGAACTCTTCGAAAATGTTCTAGAGAAGACAGCTGTAGAAAGGATCAAGATTGCCCCGGGATACGCAAATGCTGCAAAACTGCATGCAAATCATTGGCATGTTCTGATCCGGTATACCGACATTCTGTGAAATCGGGTAAAGGTAAAACAATTGAGGGTTTATGAACCCTAAACACATCGCCTCACTGTACGGACAGACCGCGGTACGCTATAAGCTAGCCAAGATCTTAAGTTTCTGTTTCGATTTCCCTAAAGATATTTCTCTCGTGTATATACTAGAACTTCTGAGTTTCCTGTAAAGAGTAATCACTTTATCCGCGCCCTTTCCGTTCCCGCCCTTCAATCGCCATAACTATTTCTTTATCTTTAAATGCTTTCTATGAACTTTTTATAACGCTAAAGCATTGAATGTTTTCAAACTGGTTCCACATAATCGTCACAGCCGTCCGAGTGGTTATATAAAAGCTGCTAAGACGATCTGGGATGATCTGAAACGACTGAGACGACTGACGCGATCGCCACTGATAAATCGCCAGTATCGTCCCGATCATCTCGGTCGTTTCTGGCAAGAACTGTTATGCAATCGTGGAACGATCGGGACAATTTGGATGATTATATGAGAACCGGGCTTTGTTAGAGTTCCTAGGGAGAAAACGGTTTTGACAAATTGTCTGCCTCAGTCGGGTATGATTAATATGGCCGGCGACTTCTTTTAGTAACTTCAGATTTGTATATATTGTGATAGCCAGCCACCTTTTCGTCAGGCCGTAATAATTAATTAACGAATTAGTTAATTAATTAATTAATTAATTAGTTAGTTAGTTAAATAATTAATTAATTAATTCACGTTCTCTTTCAGATCCCTGTCCTGTAGACAAGAATGCACAGGAGATGCAGAGGAACGGTCGGAGGTGTCAGAGAGTAAAAACAAAGTTCTGCGATAAAGACTGTCGAAAGAAAGTATCAAGTTTGAGGGTTTGCCAGCGATTCCGGCATAGCTGTGTCTCGATTGTATTGACAGGTTTTCTTTCATTTGCAGGTGTTGCTACTTTCAGAGTACATGTAATCCAAACCCCGCACTACTTATACCAAGAGCAATCTGCACACAAGGTATACAGGAGTCTTGCTCCGACTATTACTTGTGAATTTCATACTCAATATTAAGAGCATCAGTACGTTGTTTATCCTAGGGCGCACTTTTTTATCTGGCTTGCGAGGCATGCGCAAAAGACAGAAGAGCTGTGGGGTCGAGATTGAAATAAGCTGCTTTTGCAAGCATGCGCAGTAGAGCATGTACTGGCCATTGTCAATCCATTCTCCTACGTAGACCATATGTTTTAGGTCTACTCCGGGTCCTTAAGTCGCACTAAGTCGCCTTATGTTTTTCGACAATTGTAGCTTAAATCGCCTTAAGTCGCCTAAAGTCGCATTGCTTTTTCCTTAAGTCGCCTTAAGTCGCCTTAAGTCGTGCTAAGTAGCGATAAGTCGCGGCGACTTAAGGACCCGGAGTAGGTCCTTATCCTTCTGAAAAAAACATCGGTTAGCACGACCCTACATGGTTGGGAGGCCCCTTCAATGTTCGGTGTCTGTTGGATCAGATGTTGTACCGTTCAAACGGGCTTTCAATGTTTGGGATTATTAATCGATTTGTCTTTAGCACTTTTACCTCTTTGTATTCACAAGTGCAGGTATAGAAAGAGTTTTATCCCTTATGAAATTAAGCCAATTTTGTAAATTTATAAATGTGATGGGAGTTTTTTAAACTATTACTGATACTATTGTAAATATCGTGCAATTCAACTTTTAACTACCAAATTTAAAATATTTAATATTATAGTTTCGTTCGAATGGCAAAAAATGAGAGTTTAGTTGTTATCTATCAAAACAAAGAGTGAGAAAAATACCCATTTCCAGAACAAATTAAAATTATTCATAGTTTTGAATAATCTTGGAAGGACTGTAATCAACTCTACCCACAAACTTGAATCAGCAAAGTTAGGTTGCAGAATCGCCATGTTATCCTTTCGGTCGCCCGAGTATCCAGACACTTGTTGTTGTTCACTTTTGGTGATGCCATTCTTAATCCCACATTTTAGAGTACGTATCTCCCATGAGAGGAAAACATCAGAACTATTCTAAAAATACCGACCAATCAGTGAGCTTCAAGTTAATTTGAACGTCTGTGTTTGGTTGAGTTTGTGTGGGGTGGTGAGACCAGATACCAGGACGGTGGTTATAAATAGATCAGGCTTGGTCATGGTCTTGGCATTTTATTGTGAAACAAATTGTAAATCCGCCTCACAGCAGCAAAAACAGCTCAGCTATGCCTCGCATTCACGGTACACACTGAGTATGAAGTGCTGCTTCTCGAGATTACCCCATATACAGCTCCGTAAACAGCGAGATGGCACGTTCAGTTCACAGCCGTTTACTGCTCATGTGCGGCAGGCTTTAGTCATCTCCCTGAAGTATCTCCCTTCCCCTTCCCTGTTCCTCCATCTTGATTCATTATTCTAACTCTCATATTTGATTCTGATTGTTTCAGTACTCTGTTCCAAAAAGCGCTGCAGTTTCCCAGGAGAAGCATGTGTGCTCAATGGGTTTAACCGACCTCAATGTGAATGCCTTCACATCTGCCCTCGAGCCACGTACAGCGAAAAAGTATGTGGAACCGATGGAATCACATACACTAGCGCCTGCGAGCTTAACAGAACAGCGTGCATACTTGGGAATCATAACATCAAAGTCAAGTACAACGGAAAGTGTCATAAAAGTAAGTAAAGGCCCAGACACACGGTGCAATGGATTGCGCACGATATTGCAGAAGTAGGATCGGATTCTACTTGAGCAACATTGCGCGCAACGATTTCACCGTGTGGCCACTGATCGCAACAGATTGCACGCAATATTGCGTGTGCCCCGGCCTTATGCTACCCTACATCTGAAAATGTTGTACATGCAGTTGGTTGCACTGATATTAAAAAGGGATTGAACATGCTTTCACTAATTAGAAACTTTAAAGAAGTTTATAACAAAGTTAACATGAAAAGTTTAGATTTAAATATATTCGTATTCTCAATTACAGAACATGTATATAACAGTGTTAGCTTATCAGTAGTAACTAGTAGTACTTTTAGCATTGTAAAGTTACGCAATTCAGTATTTGTAAACTGCCAAATAACTTAATAAACTTAACAAACCAGTATATCTACCAGTCTATCTAATTAAATATGAAACCTTTCTTCAGACTCTTTGAAAGACCTGAAATGACATTCCGATGAAGTGTATGGTTAGACGGCCATTAAGAGGTTAATCATTTCGAATGTTTTCAGTATAATCATTTTATAAAACAAAAAGTCTAAACTGATATAAACAAATTAATGAACATTCTGAAAGTAAGAAATGCTCCTCCTAATACTCAGAAAACAATTCTGAGTCGCTGACGGGAATTGAACCCATGACCATGACCTTCTGATTGCCGGTCAGATGCTATACCCACTGAGCTACAGGGACTGAACATTCTATTCACCCTAGCTTGCTCTAGAGCGGTTTTGATGGACTCACCCAAAACTCCTTTCTCAATGCATTAGACTTCAAGGTGCGATATATGTCGTTATTATTTCTTTTCACTCTAGGAGTCAAGCCTCAAATTACAGTCAGCTTATCACACCGACAGCTGTACGTTCTCAACGCATTCAAGCCGGGTACAATCACGTGCGAGTTCACGGGCAGGCCGCGAACAATCACGTGGCACAAAGAGGGTTTGGACAGGCTGTCAGGCCGCATGGTCTCACGGGAAAACTCTTTGGTAATTGCGCATGTGCTTCCAGGTGACGCTGGTGTGTACACGTGTCAAGCGTTTGATGGCAACACCAAAGTTACGGCAACTATAAGGGTCAAGGTTTTGTCCGGTAAGTCAGCATTCATCAGTTTCTATGAAATAGAAGTTACCCGGTTCAAACGTGGCGCTGTTGGTACAAACGAACGTATGGCTCGTGCTATTTACTTTATGTAAAGAGATATAGCACAGCAAAATACTGTATTCTCATGTGGCAAATTTTTAAAATACGGTATTTAGTAGTCATACTCTCTGTGAGTACTTAGCAGCGGATTAATGAATTTACTGATAATACCAAAGGGGGGAGGTGTCAAAACGTGAAAGAGGGGGAAGAGTTTCGATAAAATTCGAAAATTTACCTTGCAATATTGCTGACCGCCAAAGCCATCTTACCGTTTTTTGGTGATGGTTGCTGTTGCGTTTTCACTGAACTTTGCTTTTACTGCAAATCTGCAGGTGTTAACACGACCGTTGTCACTCCTTCCCCAACCGCTGTTCAACGGTACCGACAAGCTCAGCCTGCTGTGTGCATGATGAAGTCAGTGACGGGACACTGTCGGCGGTACACAGTCCGGTGGCACTATCATACGGACTCCAATGACTGCCGCCCATTTGTGTTCAGCGGCTGTGGAGGAAACAAGAATAACTTTCAAAGCCGCCCGAAATGCGAGTCAGCTTGTATTTACTTGGGTAGGGAACAAAAGGTCACATTTATCAATGCTCATAGTTTCAACCATGAAAAACTTACTCTGATCATGCATTTGATTTACTGATGGTGTAATTTTGTAGGATTTCAACACAGTTGTAACCCCTTCATTTAGAAAAAAATGGGGATTGGTTCGGTGAAATAAAAGAAACTGATAGTAGCATGGCTACATTTTGGCGCGTAAACAGGTAATGCCATTTAAGGTTATGGTACGCTTAACCGGCTGACACCCTGTTTACACGCACTCGAATGCTCGCAGCATATCCAGTCTCTTCTCAATAAACAGGTAATGCCATTTAAGGTTATGGTACGCTTATGAGCTGACACCCTGTTTACATGCACTTTCACTTTCACGTTCATGTTTTATGAATCAACGACGGAGTTAATTGTAAAGCTCCCACGTGATCGTATATAATATTATATGATGATAATGACTATGGTATAAGTGAGATTAGTTCGAGGTTTTTGTAAGAGCTACTTCGATATTCGAGGAATGATTGAACCTTAAAAGATTCTTAAACTATGCAAGCTGCTTGGAGCTTGTTTATATTGTTTTCTTTCGTTAAAATCGCTCTACCGTTTTCGCTACGTAATACGATCAATAGTCTTGATTATGATATCAGTCTTCGGGGAACTTTTAATTGTTTTTTCTGTGTCTTCATAGCGGGAGATGTGTGTTCAATGCCCAAGGTTGGAGGGAGTTGCAAGGGGTTCATACCCAGGTGGTACTACAACAATGTCAGAGGAAGGTGTGAAAGGTTCACATATGGAGGGTGCGGAGGCAATGCCAATAGGTTTACCACTAGAGTGCAATGCGAGACAGTGTGTTCAGGTACTCGCTTTAGCAACACAAGGAGAACGAATGTAAAACTTCATCTATTACACTATCACCATGTATTATAATTTCTAAATTTATAAATGCGTTTGTGACTGACATTTGCCTTCTTCCAGCAGGACGCACTCAACTTACAAGCTGCATGAAGCGTTATAAGGAGGCAAAGAATAGCAATGATCGCGGGATCTTCGTGCCGAAGTGTGATCCAGATGGGAAGTGGAACCCCCTTCAATGCCACGAATCTGCGTGTTACTGTGTGGATCAGGAGGGGCACGAGATACCACACACACGGTCCCCCCGACATAGGGCCAGAAATTGTGCAAATCGTAGCAAAAAAGAGAGTAAAGGCAAGCTCATTTAACTGACAAAGAGTTAGTTTATAATTCTACAATGTAAACACAGTATACAGTTTCAAGTTAATTCTAGGCTCCGTTTTCTTGAGGGGCGCTCCGAAACTCCCACGGCTGAATAATTCGAGTTGCCAGTATTAGAAACACTTTCATAAACTTAAGATTTAGTGTTATAAGTACTTTAACCAGCCTAGTTTATGATACTCTTCAGAATAAATATCACTCCGTCATTCCCGCCTAAATTCAAAACTTGAACTAAACATTTTAGTGGCCGTCGAGAAGATATTAACTAAAGGGACGGGGGCGGGGGAGGGGAGACGCAAAATTACGGTGTGGGGAGGGGGAGGGGTGTAGATCTACATTGGTTGTCGGAAAAGGTAAGTGTCTCTGGAATGCGCGATGACAGTTCATATCGCCACAGAAAGTCGCACTTCTGACCTGCAAGAAACTGCCTGCGCATCGCAGACTTTCATTAGTGCGCATGCTCTGTTGTGTAGATGTCCACAAACCGCAACGTGAACTCTCTTAAAAGATTGAGCGTCAGTAAACATTCCCTTTTCCTTGATTCTGTTTCAGGTTTGACTGAATGCCAGAGAAAGAGGCGTAATACTCAGTATTTCTATTACACTGGAGTTCACGTAGCAAGTTGCAAACACGATGGTAGTTATGAAGAGGTCCAGTGCAGTGCAGCATCAGGTTACTGTTGGTGTGTCGATATGACCGGCAGGGAGGTGCCGCGCACCAGAACCAAGGGTCCCCTCACGTGTCCACGAGTAGGTACGTCATTGAATCATCACAACCTGAATAGGACTTGTGTATGTTACGTAAACAGAAGAAATTTCAACTCCAAAGTCTAAAATAGAGTCTAATGATTATGATTATCTACTTCAAAAAAGCACTGAAAACATTTTTATTTAATTTTTCCTGATATTTTATAGTATTTTAGGAATTCTAGTTTTAACTTTTTTTTTATCAGATTTTCATCCTTGTAAAAAGTTAAGAATCTATTATTAATATTATTATTACTAATATTATTATTGTAAATTACCTTTTTATTTTGTAAATTACTTTTTTATTTGTGTTTCATAGTAGAGGACCGGATTGGAAACAAGTTTTAACTTTATCCATTATCCTCCTTAAATAAAGTGTTATTATTATTATTATTATTTTAACTCCTAATAATCTGAATAGATATTATTGCTACCCGTAGGAGCTCTGTTAACAGCCTGTCAGCAGCAATACATAGAGAGATCCAAGCAAGGAAACCAGAGGAGCGAGGCTCCACAGTGCGACAGCGACGGAAGATTTGAAAACATGCAGTGCAAAGGAATGTCCTGCTACTGTGTGGACACCGAGAATGGACGGGAAATCAAGGGAACTAGGATAAATGTCATGCTCGGAAAACCAAGATGCAATATGAAAGGTCAATTGCTGTTGTTTTTTCCTTCGTTTAGTGGGAATTGAGATGAACAGGCAAAGTGGGAGGAAATAGGAAGAGCGAGAGGGGACAGGGACAGAGAAATGAGATTCGGCTATGAATCAGTCGCACATCTGCACGCAAATAAGTCTCGTTCACACGCAATTCGTTGTACGCTTTATACGACTTCACACAGCGTTGATAGTTCATGGATAAAAATATGCACAGGTTTGTAATTTGAATGCGAAGCTTGCGTGCCTGGAGGAGTCTAGGTTCCATATTGGCTTACGGCCCGGGGGAGGGGGGGGGGGTACTCACTCCAATTTTGGGTAGGGATGTGCCGCCGAACAAAGAAATTCCGACCCCGTTCTAGAGTAAATTATCTCAATTTTGATACCCCGTTCTATTTTCCAGGCCCTAAAAGTACCAAATTTCCAAAAATCGCTACCCCGTTCTAGAAATGGATCGCAATTTTGCACGAAATGATACCCCGTTCTAGTATAAAACCCTGAAATTCATACCCGGCCCCGTTGGTGGCACAAACTCGTATAGCCAATGTATGGGAGTACCCCCCCCCCTTCCCCCGGGACTTACGGTCTCTGAAACCACCGGGGAATCTGGGAACAATTCAAACTTTCATTAATGTCTCATGTTTCACTAAATTTTCACATCATTAGTGGTCGTGTAATTGAATTACTTTGGGATAGAACGGTATTTAAAATGGAAACACTAATCATGATAACTGTCGAACAGATGGAGGCTTGACTCCATGCCAAAGACGGCGTCAAGAAGCGTTTCTCTTCCCCTCCACTGGCGAGTTTGTCCCCCAGTGCAAGGCGGACGGCAGATACGAAGAGCTTCAGTGTCACGGTTCCTCCCGTTACTCCGGCTGCTGGTGTCGGGGAGGTCGCAACCAGCAAGAAATCCCAGGCTCACGAACACCTGGGCTTTTGCTATGCCCGACTGTAGGTATGGTAATCGATAGTTGATATATTATTGTTATGATAATCAATAGTTGATATATTGTTGTTATGATAATCAATAGTTGATATACTATTGTTAACAAAATCCCATTTCCTCCGACACGATGAAATGGACACTTAGGGCGCTTTCCGTTAGTCGGGTGTGGTTAGCAGAACCGGTCGGTTTTCGAATAGAATGCGACTGACAACTACCGGAACTGGTTCTGGTAGTGTCAGCGTTACTTTTGCTTTTATTGCTGCCGTTAGGCAGCAACTCCTAATCGTAACATTATTCGAGAAGTTAGGATATCGGTATCATGAATCCGCAGTATGGCTTGGTCAGCCTGATCGCGCATGGCATATAGTGTTACCGGATCGTGTTCGTGCATGTCATCTGTCAACGAGGCCAGGCCATTCAGCTGCCACGAGTACATTCATTGCATTTAAAGAATAAATGTTGAAATTCAAATCGTCGTTGGCTGTAATTTTTATTTCTATACATGTGTACAATCTAATTAAAAGTTATTTCTGTAGATAATAATTCACTTTAGGGTAAGTCAGTATATTTTCTAGCATCAACATGTGCCGGCAGCATTTCCCAGACTGTTAGTGATTGCTATTACTACTACATAAATCTATACAATCCACGATAAGAATACTCAGTGGAGACTAATTAGACATTTTTAATGTTTAAACATTTTTGACTAATTTTGCGAATAGAAGACTATTTTGCAGTATTTTAAACAGGAGTTATATGAATAATCCTTATAAACTAAACTAGATGGTTTGGTGCGATAAACTTAACAGAAATTATGTATAGAAACGCTAAGCCATTTTGTATAAAATTTAGAGAAATGTTATTTTTTTTAATAAAACTGATACAATTATCAATAATATTACTATACTGTGCGTTTACTCTTTCTAGAGACCGCACTCACTAGTTGCCAGCGGCGGTTCAACAAAGTTCTCAGCAGATGGTACCTTGTCGGTCACTACTTCCCCCGCTGTACCCCGGATGGACGATTTGAGCCAATCCAGTGTGAGGGAGGCACGTGCTACTGTGTGGATGAGAAAGGACAGGAAGTTCCCGGCACTCGTTTGGACTCTCCTGTTCGAACACCGAACTGTCAACAGGCTGGTGAGTTCGAATTCTTCAGTTAGGTCAGTTGCCTTCTTGTATTTATGGTGACGTCACCATTCTATAGTTGTCATCGGCGTGACGTCATAAATTAAACATGACAGAGATCAAGTGATCGAAGTTGCACACAAAAATCCAAAAGAGAAGAAGCGATTGCATTATCCTGTTAATTAAGGCGCCTCGCGTCGAGCGCGCAACGGAGCTAGCTATGCCCGAATTTGGTTTGCTCGAGCGCTCGATGTTAGTCGCTGAATTAGCAGGCTACGATTGCATTTTAATAACATTCTTGATCATTATAACCATTTCAACGGTTGTCCTTTTAGATAAATCTTTAACTCCGTGTGAAAGAAGACGAGCAACAGAAACCAAAGTCTATAACTTTGCTACAACGCGATGTAAACCTAACGGCGATTGGCAGGACATTCAGTGTGCACGTGATACAGTTGAGTGCTGGTGTGTTGATCAGAATGGAGATGAAGTGGACGGCTCAAGAACAACTAAACAGATCACTTGTGAAGGCATTGGTAAGTTGCTTTTAAAGGAGCTATGTCAGTTTTCGAAATCTATTTACAACCGCCATCGTCCCATTCCGACTTCTGGAATCATCACCCAGCGAATTCAATCAATCACAGACGTTACAATACAATGAACGCGAAGCTCTCTGATTGGATGATATTTTTAAACATTCTTCAGGGCACTGCATTTGGTTGCTACTTTAAGCTGACACATTGCCTTTAACTAAAAGCTGCATCGTACACGCTGCATAGTAGCATCTATTGACTTATATAAAACATATGGCAGAGGAAAAAGCACGAGTTTAGGTTTTCATACATTTACTATAAAATATCTACTC
>JANVCJ010087730.1:0-18810 GCA_026413505.1 Epizoanthus ramosus
TTATATGAAAATTGTAAAGCGCATGTGGGCATTTATGGAAAATGCGCTATATAAATTCACTATTATTATTATTATTATTATTAAATAGGATCCGGAGAACTAGTTTTTTTCCTTTTTACCACTGTAACTCACTGTTTCAATTCTCCTTTAGGATAGTATCTTCCTGCGTGCTGTAAAATAGTTCATTTTACCAGAACTCACCCAGCCCTAATGTATAAGCCCACGCTTGCCCATAAAACGAATCGGACATGATCCAGGGTGGCGAGCCATACTCCATGTCCCACCAGGCGTGGTAAAACCCCTTTGATTTATCCCATAGCTCCGTATCCACTCTCTTGGCAGCTTTTACGTACGTTTGTTTGATCAGGTGGCTGAATGATGTGTCGTTCTTGATGTCTGAAAGTCTCTCGGCTGCCCGCAGGCTCAGTAGATATATGATGCTGTTGTAGATATTGTGGTCGTATTTGTCCAAGCTCAGAAGATCGTAGGAATTCACTTTCCGGAATGGAAGCTCGGTACCTGTAGCAGATATAGTAAATAAACAACAACAACAACAAGGCTTTTATTTCAAATATTAGGAGTTAGAGTAAGCACTAACGCAGGTAGCTGAAGCTATTCGTGGCGGTAGAGACATACACCATATAAACGTATACCGTTGTGTAAAGTTCACTTCAAGTTCGTGTTTGCTGCAACAAAATTGCGGTATAAATATACTGTACACTGTATATTTTGCAGTCTAGGGGTATCCACTGCAGATTTTATTGCAGAAATGTGAAAATAGTGAAAGACAAAATACAGAATTCTGTCATTATAATTGTCAAAATTGTTGACGGATTTTTTAAATTTCTCCTTCATATGCCAGTAAGACTGTACGGTTGGCATGGAAACCACGAAAATCATGATATGTGCAATACAACTGTTATATATATCGAGTTATTCTATAATGGCAACAAACTATCAACTGCTAGTAGACTGCCATACAGGACACACAAGTAAACCTTTCGTTAAATTGAATGACACAGAAAAATAGAAAACAGATCTAAGCCGCCTTAAAACCGAGAACAACACGATGAAAAGGAGCATCAGCTGCCGACAATTTGCAGACATTACATTTCCAAGGTATGGTAGAGAGTTGGGGGTTAAACTTCGTTGTTAACTCGCATTACTATTTGTGACAAGGACCAGTAACCTCTCTGTACCCTTTGTAGCCTCGCCCATACTCCACGAGGTGGCTCTCTTAGCAGCTGGCCACAGTCGGTCCAGCAACTCGGTATCGTTGGTCCACAGGTAATAATGATACAACTCGACCACGAATAGCCCCGTGCTGTCCGCCATGTTGCGGCCGCCAGCGTAATCTGTTAGTATAATACAAGACTTGTTATGTCTTGAACGTACGACGCAGGTTGTAAACAAGTTGGTTAATTGCTGGGTAGAGTTCAACACTAAACACTAGTCTTGCTAAATGTTTGTTTGGATGAAAAGTGAATACCGGCCAAACAAATACAAGAAATAACCAAAGGTAATAATAATTACATGCATACCTAACTTTTCCGTTTTCCCAAGGCATCCTGTTGTTAAGGCTTCTTCAATCATTCCATTTGACAACTGAGTCTTGCTCCATGATGTTAGCAAGTCACGAACGAACTCTACAAAACCGTATGAAAAATCAAATTCAAGATTAGCAGCCTGCATGTCTGTATTAGAAAACAAAAACAACCTGTTTAAAAAGTGATATTTTCTTGATATTTCAATGTTAAACTAGTACACCCACGTCATTTCTAATACCAATGTAATCCTGGGGACGCCTGTGTCACGGGTATTGATTAGTATGGCCACTAGTCAGCACAAAACGTTCATGAGAGGTGGGGTTACTTACAAACCCCGCCTACTTTGAATCTCATATAATATCACTGTTTATTTTTTACCATTTTCCCCATTTGGACACCACTGCACCAGCAGTCTGAATGGCCGATGGCCAGTGACGGGTGTTGACTGAACACTATGTATATATGGAAGTGAATGTGCTAACATTATATTAGTAAGTTGAGAGTGGAAACGGGAACACGGTAGAGAAATTGAGGTAGAAAAGCTATAGGGCAGGGCGTAGAACAAGAGAAGTCCAGGGATAGCACAAGAAGACGGGAAGCGTTTGAAAGAGGAAGCTAGGAGATAGGCAAAATGGACGGGAGACGAGAATAAAGGAGGTGGGATTGGGAAGAAAGAATAACAGAAATTACTGAAATATGTGCTTCTGGTCACCATTGTCTCCCTCTACTCATTTCTTTACGGTGTATGGGAATTAGTTTTCCAGAAGAGGCGGTTGGAAACGCAAATGAAGAGCATTAAGTCCGGTGAAGAAACGTTAATAAAAGCGGAAGGCCAAGGGAGGGAAGAGAGGACAGGTAAAACCGGAGCTTCTAAACACATCCCCGGCTTATCCTCTTCCACATATCACGCCCAGGCTCGGTTTCCTTTCTGCCCACAGCATTTCCCACGGAAGTCTTGTGCGGGAGCACACAGTTGTTGTAAGTTTGAAAAACGTACTTGTGTAATCCATGCTTTAATCCACTCACTAATTACTAGTGGATACTGGGACTTCAACTCAGTAAAATAAAATGGAATCACCGCTGATCGGATTTGAAAATTTCAGCAACTTTTTTCATTTGAATATCTCTTGATTATACTCTCTAACAAGTTTGGAACAAACCAATAGTAGCAGGAAGAGCATTAGTACCTTGTTTGTTAACGGGCTACATACATATTATAATATACGGTACGTCACGGTCCTCGATATTTGTGTTTCTTACCGGGGTAGAACAGAACATACGGCATAATTCTCTGTATGTCATTATGGACCGTGTCGATATCATTGCAGTCCAACGCTTCCCACTGTCGCCATCTCTGGTCTTCAGTCCAAAACCCAGACCTCCAGAAACTTGCACTGTTTATCATCATATCTTGTAGCCACACCGGAAGCTGCTTCACCTTCGCTGCTTCCGGTTTCAAGGAATCACTGAAACCGTGTGATGCTCTTGGAGATAGTTGCGGTAAAAGCAGCGGGCTCTGCCAAGCGTGGATGTCTTGTTGGAAGACAAAGAAAATATGCGTTACACATGAATGGTCTCGGTCACGTGAGAGTGATGATAACAACTGTTGACATGAATGGTCTCGGTCACGTGAGAGTGATGATGACAACTGTTGACATGAATGATCTCGGTCGCGTGAGAGTGATGATGACAACTGTTGACATGAATGGTCTCGGTCACGTGGGAGTGATGATGACAACTGTTGACATGAATGGTCTCGGTCACGTGAGAGTGATGATGACAACTGTTGACATGAATGGTCTCGGTCACGTGAGAGTGATGATGACAACTACTGCTTGAGCAGACATTCAAATCTGTGTTGCTATCAAAACAGAAATGTGCCTAGAAATGTTGCCAGATACTTCGGAAATTACAGAAGAAAATGAAAGACAAATCTAGGAGGTCTCAGGAATTTTCAAATGTAGAAACTCTTCGAACAAATGTCTAAGGAATTATAAGAGACAATAAGTTATTGCTGAATGATGCCTTTTTACATCCACTGATCTTATTTCTCTAACTTGAGCGAACGGCATTTGATTTGGCATTCCTTGATTTGAATCAATAACTTCTATATTCGGATCATCTTTCAAAAATTTCAAAACAACTTCTCTTTTAAAACAATTCAGTCTATCAAAATAACGTCCTGGAACAAAAACGTTTTCTTGTAATTTATTATTTTAAGAATTCCAAGTGTGTATTTAAGACTGATCCTGCCGACTGTGGGTAAACATGGAACATAACAAATGAACAGCGAACTCACTTACCTCTTACAGATTGAAACAGGTCACTGCGCATGTGCTGAGCGACATCTCTGCTAGATTTGAACAGGTTACTGTAAAAGTTTCCTACGTGAAGTTGTGCAATATCTCTATGTGGATAGTACCAGGACAGGATGATGGTCAGAGACTTACTCTCCCCGGGTCTGAGCGTGGTGCGTATTGACGTAGCCCCATACATACCCACACTGCTGACTGTGCCATTCACGCCAACACTTCCTACAAACAACCACATACACTACATTAACTGAGTTTCCGACAGAGGTTAGATGGTTTGAGCTGTCGTTTGCAGCGCTCGCCCTTCGTAAGAGCATTTCCAATGACTGGGAGGGACGGGAAGGGAAGTGGGAAAGGGCAGAGAGAGGCTAAATAGATGGAAGGGCAAACCGGCACTGAGTATTCGTTGAGTAAAGTAAAATTTAAACAGCGTCCTCTATCAGTATCATCACGTGCTCAGTAAGTGAACTTCAAGGATGTGGTTGACAAATCGCCATAACTGTTAGCCTGTGAACAGGCCCATTTCCCGCATACATGAGTCTGTGCGCAGGGTACCTGCTTGGCAACTCGAATGTTCAATTTGGAACTGAGAGGACCATAATACCAAGAATATGTCAGAATTGATATTACACCCAGTACAGAATCACTAAAATTCATCAACTAAACGTTGGCGGTATATTACACTTTTCGCTAAGAGGGTAAAATGTTATTATAGCTGAGATTTTTTTGAATCAGCAGGCACCGAAATTACTCTTGTACGGTCTACTGAATTTAATCCACTCGCTCGATATCTGTATGCCATAATGGACGTTATAGTTAAACTGCTTGTTATTTTTTGCTTTTTAGAGTTTTTTCCTTTATTCGCGTTGTATATTTATAGGCCTTTAATGTGGCCGTGTTGGATAGAAAAATAACGTTTTCTTAACCACTAAGTTAGGGCACGTAACGGACAAACCTGTCTTTGTAAATCGCTTCCACATTTCTTGGAAGTCATCAGCAACTGCAAAAGATGAGCTGGTGTCGTTCTCATCCACAGGAAGGAGAGTTGTGCTCCCACTCTGAGGGAAGAAACCTGGTCTCTCCATGGTCAACATAGAGTTCTCAACTGACCAATCGCCTTTCAGACCTGTCACTATTCCCGGGGCCCAAGAGTGCAGGGGCATTTTATTCTTCAGCATACATGAAGTAGGTCCATTAGTTGTCCAGGCAACGCATTTGGGCATTTTAGCGCATGCGTGTACACAGTCCGACGGTTTTATTAATCTGTAAAGTAAGAAGATGAAATATCCAAAATATTTAAAACTTGCTTGCATAGTAGGGATTTTATCAAATACATATGAATGGGAAATCGGCTTCCAAATCTCTCAATTCCCACCCCTCTCCCCAGGTATTTTGGGATTTGGACGAATGCAGATCTACTTGTATATGGTTTCCTCCCAAGAGTGCACGTTTCAACTGAATAGTTCTTATGGTGTCATGTTCTATAAATGTCCTTTGTGAGTACTGAACAAGTAAAAATAAAACTAATCTACATTTCAATGTTTCCTTTGTAACTAATGAAGATCCATCTAACCAAAGAATAGAGATCATTTCGCTTCACTGTCAAAGATTGATCAGAACAAATACTCGCGTCAATTTTCATCTGTGATTGGTTGCCAGTACTCAACTCTCGAATTTTATTGTCAAAACATGCTTTGACAATGCAATGACAATGCAAATGACAATGAGTTTTTGACACTCAATCGAAATCGACTCTATATACAAACATTAGAAAATGTAATTGAAAGTACTGATCTGAATATTTTCCTGTCCCATCCCAACACAACCTCTTGTGCTTTAGTGCTGACTATCCACAAATTCAAAACAGAACTGAATTTAAGCAAGATAATGGAAATACTCATCTGCTAACAAAAATGCAGAATTTGATTCAACAACCGCTAACACTGGGGGTTGTGTCATAAATTGCTAACAAAAGAGAGATCAAGCATCACATACACTTTTCCCGCGAATGGTAGGGGGTGGGACAACGACCTGAAGTTTGGCGCGTTTGCGGTTCGGCCTCCCCCGTTTTCTACGCTAGGAGGTGTTTGACAGCACCACATTTACCTGAAACTTCAACCAAGCACAAATGGCGGACCTACGGCAAACAGCAGACGGCTGGCTCACGTTTCCCGCCCGCGGTATACGCGATGCTTGAGCTCTCAAGAGATAATTACCGGATAGTTACCTGGTGAAAACTGTCTCGCCAAAGTTGCTTCCTGCTCGTATTGTGTCGTGCTGCACGCCGAGAGGAAGGTTGAACATGAATGATACGTCCTTCGCAACCTTTCCGCGTTTATTGTGCACACCCAATGTGAAGGCAACCGCAGGTGTGGCCGACTTGCGGGAATCTCGTGGGTGAAATGCCGGATAACCGTACAAGTCCATATCAACATCTCGAGTTAACATGCCGACTGACAAGAAAGAGAAAATAGAAGAGTTGTGCTGACAGAACTGGGTAAATTTTCATCATAATTGAAAATAGTTTAAAATGATAAAACAACATCAAAATATAATACAGCTTGTCATTTTCTTTCTTAGCAGCGTGCTCCATTCAGCGTGTATGTCTATATAGTGTATATGTATATGCGCGTACGTCGGTATACATACGTTTGTGCGTCAGTACACGTATGTGTATCATCTGTGTATGTATGTAAAGTGTCTTCAGTTACAATAGCCCGCGTTTGTGCGTGTGTGCAGGTACATGTATGTCATGCAGTGACAAATTTACGATTTGAATCTTGTAGCAGTGACACCAAACCTTCCTCTGAATATATAGCTATAGCTATGGTGGAAGGCAAGACAGTATCTCACCTGGTGAAAGCTTTGTAACGGGAAAGGCACCTGAGTACGACAACGCTGCCACACCGGGGTACCCACGGGGAGGATGGACACGGAGTAGCGAAGCAGTGCTCTTGTCTTTGGAAGCTACCCGCACACCAAAAACCGCTAGATCCAGGGCCCCCTTGTTTAGTTTGGCTGAGCCACCAGGGGACTGGTTCTCAATTGTCCACTCATGAAAGGTACCATCTGCACGCAACTCAAAAGATCCAGTGCCAAGGCCTCCCAAGGGAACCGCTGACCGCATGCCTAGAGGTGGATGTCTACTGTCTTTGCGACCGGCTATCCCGGATGTACAGTAGTCCTGGTTAGGAATAGGTGTGGGTACGGCACTTTTGAGCCAGCAACAGAAAGTAGCTGAAACACCAAACATACAAATTTCAGAGACATCTAAAACAATATATAATACTGTTTTATTTATTTGCAGGTCTTCTCTTCCAAGCATTATAGGATATTAAGCATGTATGATCTCCTACAAAGAGTAAGTGTCTATTAAATGTCCTGATGAAAACTCTTAAATGCGTTAGGTTTTCGGGAATACCTTTCGGAGTTCGTGTTGTTCTTGTACTGTTTAACATTCCTTTATCATTTGTATCAGTTTACGCTAATCATCATGGTGAGGCGAAAGTGATCAATCAAAGGATCTGTAGGGCAGCTTCTTGTGGATGTTGCCTGAACCTCAGGGAATGGATGCAGGGTGATAAGGGGTGTGAAGGGCGTAAGAAGTGGGAGGCAACTTGTAAGGGAGCGAGGTCCGAGTAAGCGGTACATAGAGCATTTTCATCCGAGGATCTCTCAGCTTTACGGAATCTTCTCGAGGATGCTGCCTAAAACCTGTGAGGGGTGTAAGGGGGTGTGACGGGGGTATGAGGAGGCAAGGGATGCATGCAACATTTTCATCAAAGGATGTCTCACCTTTAGGGCAATTTCTTGTGGATGCTGCCTGAAACCTCAGAGTCCAGGAGCGACACCGCGGCTCCTGACAACATATTTTGGAACAGACTCTTGCATGATCCTCTTCCGTCCTGCCCTTGTTCAAACGCACTTGAAAACTAAGGAACACGTCCCCTCTGAGGTCCGTTTTATTCATCCAAGATGCCGAGTGACACACGTGGTAGTTAGGAGGTTCATCATACAGGTACGGATAGGGTTGCCATAAGTTATCGTTCCAGGAGGCATCAATCTACAGGATACAATTTAAGTATTTCGATAATTATGATAAAAATATGAGAAGAACAGTGCTATAATAATATGATGGGAGATACCAATGATTAAAGCAGAACTTAGAATGGTTTGCAATATAACTGGGCAAACATGAACACTGTAATATCGTCATAAAATAGAAATGTAGAGTTAATTTAACCCCGTCATTGTTGATTCCAAACCCGAGTGTAAGATTAGCAACATTACCACCAGAAACAGGAACAAGGACATGAGAGTTGACTGACTTGCTACCTCTGTGAAGGTTTGGTTGTTTCTCTCTTCGCAATTACGAATCGTGCGACTACAGTAACCGGAGCCATTTGGAATTAGTCGTATATGCTGTCGTAAAACCATCCATCGGTTTATCTCCAAGACTACTGTTCATAAGAAGTGCTGCACGTGACTAGCTACTATTCCCCAATAGACACACTTTAAACACACTTTACCTTTGTGACGTTGTGTTGTTCCACGTACAGACCGCACTGCTTGATGTACCGGAAGTGAGAGCTATGCCACACCGTACCCGGCTCGTGTCCAAATTTTAATTTGTCCAGTTCAGTTAACAACTCTCTTCCCATCTCTTTTGTTTTGGATTCTGCATCATTAATGACAACATGTTAGTTACTGTTTACGCCTAGGATTGTTGAAACATTTAAAGCCAGGCGCCATGCTTCTTTCCTAATATTGTATGGAATCCGATGCTCACTTTAGCAATAATCTCTATAAAGTAGGCACCAGTCTCTCATCATTTCTAAATCGGGAAGCTAAAGGTTAGCTAGCCAGTTCATTTAACAGTTATTTAACAATAATTACGTCAAGTTGAGGTCACTAATGCTGGATGCACCTAGACAAACAAGAACAACTTGTGCCTTCTTCGTCATTGTGCATTTTATGAAGATTTAAAAATATTTATAACATATGAAGTGTTTCTTTCAAAGTAATGGTTGTTTGTAGAAATATGTTTGTCATGTAATGTAATTTCAGAAAACGAATGTTTTAAAAGTTGTAATTATCGAACGCCTTAACCTAAAGAAACAGCTCAAACTCAAACAAATAATCAATGTTTCAAAGGTTCATAATATGCAACAAAGCGCTGCATCAAAATGTTTTCAACTGAAAATCTTTCAGTCCTTTTGCATAAAATGTAATTCAGCACAATTTCGAGGACAACATATGAGTGCTAGGGATACGGCAACAGGTTTCCAATTACTGCTGTCTCTTAAGCTCCTACAAGAGGACTGGCCCTTTACACTGTATGCACACCGATTTCTATGTTCTGTGATTATCACGATCGTATACAATACATTCATTACAGCGTTTCGATAGTACTCTTTGAGTCGAGAATATAGGAAACCGTGGATCATCTTAGAATCACCACGCTATAACGTACCTCCGCTACTTTCGTCTTTTCTGTTTGATAATCCTTGCTTCTGATTTGATTTGACTTTGTTCTTCATTTGATCCATTTTTGCCTTCAAATCTTTCATCTTCAGGGTGGCAGCGGGAGGCTTCTTTGGGAAGTTAATCTTTTGTGGAGACTTTTGGCTTAACGGCCTTGATTCCAAATTCTCGTTGTCCTTTTCTTTGGAAACGTTTGGTTTATTGTTGTGTTCTTCTTTTGATGGAAGGTGGAGTTTAGGCTTCGAAAGTGCGCTCTGATGCGAGTTTTTCTCTTTTTCATTCACCAATTTAATTCTTTCAACTGTCTCAACGCTAGGTTTGGCTACGTTTATTTGTTCTTCTGCCTTTGTTTTCACTGTTAATTTCCGGTTTCGTTCACGAGCCTTCCCTTTGTAACTTGCTTGACTTGCCGTTTTATTTACGTGTGTACTCGGATGTTCTGGAGTCTCCATCTGAAGTACTTCTCCTTGTGACTTTACATATTGAGGTTTAATTATTTTAACGTGCTGGCTGGACGTGACAGGATCGAAATTGTATTTGTTGTATTTTTTCCTCCCTGTTGCATGCTTGTTCTGTGTCTCGATTTCTTTGATTCTTGATACCAGTTGCTGTTCTAGCTTTCCTAAAGCAGTTGTTATTCTTGTATTTTCTTCTTTCGACGTTTGGTCCTGGTCAACAGAGGAGTACGTTTGAGCAGGATGGTTGGACTCGAGAGTTCCATGTTCAGTAGTACCGTCTAGACCAGACGCGTCCATACCACTAGAGTGTTGCTCACCAGGCAATGCTGATCCAGATTCTCCTGAATATTCCTCTTCTAACGCACTAAATATATGTGGTCTCTGCTGTAAACTGTGTCTATGACTATCAGATAGGTCATGAACACTGCCACTAGACCCACTCACTGCTCCACTTCCATCGTCGTCCTTTAACGTGCTTCCTTCCGATCTTTCACCCGAGTGCTCCCCAGATGAGTGTTCAAATAGTGGTGAAGACTGAATACTCTGGTTCTCTTCAGTTTTGATGAGGTCTGGTTCCTCACTATACGAGCCTGCACTAGGTAAGGACTCTTTCGCGTTTGTTTTCTTTGGTAAGTCAGCTGTGTGTGCTGGAAATCCTAGCTGTTTTGAAATCTGCCTTAGTGCAGAATTATTGCTTACCTGGAATTCATGGGTAGACGTATTGCTTTGGAAAAGACTAAGACCCTGTTTCTGAGCATCATATACAGCTGGGAGTTTTGTGATAGTATCTTCGGGGTTGAAACTAGCAAAATATTCTCCCGAACCAGAGTTCTGTGTTTCACCTGTTGCGCTTTCGCCAGATACAAGATCATCGTGTGTGAGTGCTGGTGTTGCTGCTTTCTGGTCATTATTACCAGCATCTACATTTCCAGTTTTTTTATTAGATAGTTCGTCATTACCACTCTCGCCAAACAATCTGTTATCATTTGTTTTCCCTACATCTATGCCTTTATCATCGTTATTCCCTTCAGTCCTGTCTCTTACGCCACCATTAACTCCAGCCATACCAATAGACGTGCTTGGTCCACCATGGATCTCTCCAGATGTACCACTACCACTGTCATAGTCGTTCTCTCCAGAAATATCCCTGTCATTATCATTCTTCCCAGACATTCCTTTGGTATCATCCATCTCGCCCGAGTTGCTTCCTTCTTCACTGATATCGCCAGAGACATTACTGCTGTCTCCCATAAAGACTGCTTCTCCGTCTTTTTCCTTGCTTTGAAACCGCGCGTCCTCCTCTTGCTGGTCATTGCCTTCTGTGTCTTGGCCGCTACTGTTTTCAGTGTCCTGTGGTTCTGTTTCTTCGTGAATATCAACTTTTTGGGACACACGCACTTTGTGTTTTGCTTCCGAAGCACCGATACCACCTTCTATAATAGTTGGAAACTCGAACCCCGATTTAATATCCTCTATATCCGATATTTTTTCTGAACCAGATCCTACAACTAACTTTCCATCTTCTATGGATTTAACCCGACTTTCGTAATCATCTTTACTTGATGATCCGCCAGTCATTTTGTCTCCTGAACTAGATAGGTTGCTATCTCTGTCACTGACACTTTCTCTGGATACGGAAGCCGCAACTTTAACTGGGTGTTTGTCTGCAGTGGTTGTAGACATTCCCTCATCTTTAACATCAACCTCTCCTGAACTTTCTGTTTCATCGTCCCCTGACGTGAACAAGTTATTGTTCCTTTCTTTCTGATCAGACGTTTCTGTAAAAGTGAAAGGTACAGCTTTGTTTGAATGTTTGTCTACGATTAAAGGTAGGCCTGACTTGACATCTTGGACATTTTGAAGCTCATCGTCATTGATTCCTGGTGCTTCAATGCCATCGTCCCCAGAACCAAAACCAGAATGATCCACTGAAGGAGAAAAATCTGACTTCAGAGCATTCAACGGTACAGCATGTAGCCCAGTACGTGTCGTTTCTGAACCTTCGCGATTATCATCCCCCGAACTATCTCCGGAGCCAGAAGCCACCGGAACTGCGCTTGGATGCTGTTTAGCCCCGGTAAGTATTCCAGCTGACAGTACTTGTTCTTGATTATCATCCTCTCCGGAACTTGCGATGGTGAAATCAATTTTTATATTTTCGTCAACTCCAGATGCTTCATCCGGCAGGTTTGAAACAATAACGGGTATAGTGGATCTAGCGACTTCGTGCTCGGATTTTGTGGTTGGTAAGGTGACAGTATATTGAGGAATTTCCCCTGTGTTTTCTCCTTCAGTTTTGAGATGCTGGTCTTCCCCTGGAATTGTCGCAGAACCGGAGTCTTCTTTCTTTTCTGCTGTGTTATTTGCTGTTTTAGAGGTGTGTGGTAATGGTAAGCTAACTTTTGCTCGTAAAATTTCATCCAGTGAAAGCGGATGTTGCAAGTGAACCTTTTCGTTTGTTGAAGAGCCTGCGTTTCCTTCATCGTTGACTGTTGGTGGAACACTGTTTGCTGTCTGATTCTGATCTGGGTCGCCTGTGTCACCCGCAGGCTTATTAGTAACAGATACAGCCGCGTTATTGATACGAGAGGTCTTCTTTGAGTGCGATGTGGATTTTGTAATGGCAAATAGTTGACCTTTCGTTTGCGGATTAGAGGTAGTTTGAGCTCCAATAGGTTTGGCCTTTTTCGTAGCTGCCGCTGCACGATTCCTAAGACGATATGTAAACTTTCTTTGAAATAATGGCGTGAACGACTCTGAATCCATTTGGTAAAGTCTGTGAGGGGACAAAGGCGTGCGCGCTTCGTCAATAAGGTTTCGTGGATTTTCATTGGCATGACGTATCAAGTACTTGAGGCGATTTTTGCGGCCACGAATGCTAAGAACATGCGCAATGCTACTGCGCTTTTTAAGAGGGAAAGCTTCTTGTTCCTTTTCAATCATTTCCAGCGAATGCACAATTTCATTTGCTTGATGGGCAGACTTCATGAACGAAAACTCGTCGTCTTCTAAGTATCTTTTGTGCCGTGTGTCAGACTGTTTCGATCTTCCTTTCAGAATGACATGTCCTAGTACATCTCTTCGTATGGCTTCAACTACAAAAATGGAATGTGAAAGATGGTTATAACGATATTATTATACATTTTCATGTTTTCTTGACACTGATTGCTACAAACACACTATTATTTCAAAATAGCGAGAAATCGTTATGTCATATCTACAGACAATAGTTTTTTACATGCAGAAATAGTCATTTCTGTAGACAACCTGAATGGTCGACACACAACATCAGCAGACTCCCAAGTTTGACCTTTTACCCGCTTTTTCAGTTTGAGTTGTTGCTTTCAACAACAGTACAAATGATGTGGTTAACAAGCTTATCAAGTACGGCCACTACCGCCAACAACAGTACAAATGCTGTGGCTAACAAACTTATCAAGTACGGCCACTACCGCCAACAACAGTACAAATGATGTGGTTAACAAACTTATCAAGTACGGCCACTAGGCACTACCACCAACAACAGTACAAATGCTGTGGTTAACAAACTTATCAAGTACGGCCACTACCGCCAACAACAGTGCAAATGATGTGGTTAACAAACTTATCAAGTACGGCCACTACCGCCAACAACAGTGCAAATGCTATGGCTAACAAACTTATCAAGTACGGCCACTACCACCAACAACAGTACAAATGCTATGGCTAACAAACTTATCAAGTACGGCCACTACCGCCAACAACAGTACAAATGATGTGGTTAACAAACGTATCAAGTACGGCCACTACCACCAACAACAGTACAAATGCTGTGGCTAACAAACTTATCAAGTACGGCCACTACCGCCACTACCGCCAACAACAGTACAAATGCTGTGGCTAACAAACTTGTCAAGTACACATACCGGAGCTTTCACTATCTTCTCTCTGGGCAATATATAACAACTGTAGTCCGTTGTAGTAGTGTGGCTGACGCACTGGTCGACATAACACCTTACTGTAACACGACACCGCATAGCAGTGACTACCGACCCATGCCACCAAATCACACGCCGGCCGATTGCAACACCGCTGAATACACAATTCGCTGTCTTTACTGGACCCTAGTTTTTCGAACAAACCAGCTCGAAAGCCGCCTTGGAGACGGGAATTTGAGAAGCGGAAAGTCTTCGGGCAGTAATAGGTCTTTGTGGCGGAAACTTGCTCCTGGCAGGAAATGCCTGCAAAATTAAACCATGGCGTAAACTAATCTGTCAGAAACTTCAATAAATTTTAACTATATCTACGATTCAACCCAGTTGTCGCATTGGCAAGTTTAGCAAGGTCGGTACCTGCCACACAGTTCTAGTGCAAATGCTGAACCCAACACGGACGGACTGTTACTTTTGTATAAAGGAAGCGTTGATTCGACTTAATTCAGCAGCAGAATTTACAATTCAGCCAATTCAATAATTTTAAACATGAACTAATCACCACTCAAATCACATCACCGAACTATGATGAGCTAGTCAAAAACGGGGAGGGGGTTTGCTATCGTCCAACCATGCACCTTTTTTTTCAACTGAACATAGCATACTTTGGTTTCTTTCGTCTGAATTCAATAAAACCGCAAGACAGTGCCAATATGTTAACTGCAAAATATACAGCTAATATACTGATTATTTAGTTACTTTGCAACAGAAAATTGTGCCGTGTTTAATCGCGCTTCTTTCATAGGACGGTGGGCTAGTGGCGGCCGGTGAGAACGTGCTGGTCGTCAGCTGTGATGCTCCAGTGCTCACCGCAGGGTTTACATTACTACATTTTGAAACCAATATCATCAGACATTACCAGTCATATCGATTATCTGTTGCACTGTATAAATTTAACTAGATAAACGTCCGGACCTGGAATACTGCTTAAGCAATTGGTCTGCACTGTTGCATTGCATTGGTTCATCGCTCAGAGACCAAAGATGCCACAAACACTGTGTTAGTGTGATGTACACGTGCCCATCCACATGCATGAATCAACTGCCAGTCCACTAAACACAAACGCACCCAACAAAATGACACCGAGATAGCCTTGTACACTATAACCTCAGCAAAACCACAAGTTTTACTTCTAACATGTACTGAAATGGTAAGTGTTCAAGTTATCGTACTTGGACCGGCAATAAGGGTTTTACTTACCAATAATGCCCACGATAACAATGTTTAGCCAGACGCGCCAGATAATTCGCGGAGTGTCCATTATCGTCTACCCAGGTACAAATGTCTAACAGCCCAATGTTCGTTGGCTAGAAAACGGACCTTGTCGTAAATACCGCGGACTCGCCAATGTAGCGTCTTCTTCTTCAACGAAATCCACAGATCATAAAGATAAAGATAAAGATAAAAATTTGTCCTAGAAGTGTCGGCCGCATGTGATCATGAGGCTTTCAACAAATTTACAGCATTTACAATTCGTAAAAAATAATAAAGCATAAAAACTAAATGTTTATCTCTCTGTCCTAACTATAATGAAAAATAATCGTTTAAGAGATGTGGGATCTTTCCGTCGGTTCTATACCAGCCAGTATTCGTAGCACTCCCTGAAAACACTGCGCCTCAAATATTCATTAAGGACAAAAGAGCACCAAGTTACCGCGACAGGTGCCCAAAGGAAACAAAAACATTTTCTTCCGGTTGGCGTTGGCCGTAAACCCCCGACAGTTGTTTCTATGGCTTACGATATACGGCAATATTCCCCAGATAATCTGTGAAACAAACAAAATCGAGTTTCCAGGTGAAATAACAAACTTAATTAGAAACAGTCACTATTGTTATTAGCCAGTCGGCTGTTTAATAAAGTAAAACCCTTGTGTTGATAACTACTGTGGATTTCGGTTATTACATGTCCTGAAATCCCAAATATATTCTTTTTTTTTTGGCCTGTTTTTAGATACTGATAAAATGTAAAAAGAGCAGATTTTACTGTGGATTGTTACAGAGTGTGCAAACCTTCGGTCGTCAGATTCAGGTATATGTTTAATAGGTTAGCTGATATTGGGATACAGTTCTTTGTTTGGAACATCGTGTGTTCTTCGGTTTTTAAACAATACCCTGTAACACAAAGGCACTTGTTAGTTTGGGGTAATCCCGTATAAACTTAGCAGGTTCTGCAATAAAATACCAGGTAGTTCACAACCCTTTTTTACTGGTACACAATTCGGCAGTTTGAATGAAGTAGATGATTCTCAATGGCCGGGGGAGGTATTTGTTTACATATTTTTATTAACATAACTGTGAACTGTGTCAGTCTAACAAATAAACAACATTATCAGATCAAGCAGTCAAAAACAAATTTGGCATCTGTAGGCTAAAACAAGAGCGAGAATTCCGCGTCTCAAGTTAATAACCATCATAGATGTATAGGATGTCGCAGACTGCGATTTCTCTAACTAGATCCTGGATCAGTTAAACAGCAAAAATCAGTGTCATGGCACGGTCAATAAATGTACCACTTTTTTGTACCACATTACAAAGGGTTCCTTCTCAACGAATATTCTTTCATATTCTGTTTCGGTGATGCGAATGAACCAATCAGTGTCAGTTAGTCCGAGACAGTCCGGCAAGCCTTCTACCTGTGAGTAATATGTTTTCTATTAAAGCTACGCGGTTTGAGGTTAATCCATTTGCTTCCTTTTTGTCTCGTTTCATTGCAGTAAGAAGGAGAAAGAGAGATCTGGCAATGAGATCTCGTTTCTTCTGCCCCTCCCTCCCCCACGTCAAATGACACAATCCTGGATAATTTGCAGTGCAAGATGGTTAGTTTTCGTCTACCGGGGAGGGGAGGAACTGAACAATCTTCCAATTGCAAATTCCCCAAGGCCAACAACAATCTGTTTATTACGCGAGTAAACACGAGTAACCCGTAAAGCACCGTGAGAAAAGCATTGTGCATAATGTCTGTTTTGGTACTATTCAGTTTGTTCAGTCCTACATAGTGGTATCTGCTGGGGGTGAGGTTGCGTAGGGGTGTGGTGGGCTTAAGTCGTTCTGTATTTTGACCGTGTATTTTGAGTCTGGAAAAACGACTTTCGGTGTCATGAACGCAGGAAATTACATTTCATAGATAGTTCTTAAACATTTTAGCGGTACCTAAAATATGATCCAATACCCCCCCCCCCGGCCTATATGCCCCTACTTGTCCCCAAATACTGCAAATAAAATGTAATAAAAGTGAACTCTGTCTGTCTGAGTTTGTCTGTCTGCTTATTCTACTCTCAAACATACCATAGCAACTTGTGTCTACCTTTCTCTTCTACTGGCTCCGACAGTCCAAAACGTCATGGAGAAAAAAATACATCATGTCGACTTGTGACTGGCTTTCTGACTGCGACAAACATCTAACTCTTTAAACATATCCACAACCATCAAACTGGAACCAAAGACAGACAATAATCTTTAATTCTTTAAGAATCAAAACGTCCGTCCGATTTACAGGCAAACTCTACAAACTTCTACAAAGTTACAAAGTTCATTGAAAAAGTACAACTTTTAATAAGCTATGAAAGATAGTAACCTTTCGTGCATGCCATATACTCTCATATTTATTCGATACTTAAGCTAAATTATTGCTAAATTGTTTCAGTTTATAAATATATATTAAATAAATTGTGGTTTTAAATAATTGATTTGTTATTTTAAATACTGAACTGCTATTTTAAATACTGAATTGTTTACAATATTAGATTATATTAAAATTCAATAAAATTTAATCCTATTTACATACAATAATTCAATAATTCAGGATACTCAATATACTTTTAATTATTTGAAATAACATTTCTTGACAAAACTTGTACAATATATTTTAAACAAAATTGATTAAAATGGATTTCCAAACGTATCAATTTGAAGACAATTCCTACCTCATTATTAAAACCTGTATTGACACAGGGCTGTCATGGGCATCAGCAGACAATATAATTTACATATTATATGAGCAAAAGCTGTTCATTCTCCAACATGCTCTGGCAAATCTTAATCAAACTCTCAATTTTAACTTTAAACTGACATCACAGGTAACCAATTCTAATTTATTTACGTTTTCCTTGGCGACGTTGCCTTACATAGCGGAGACGGTGCTACAAATCTAAAGAATTCAAAATCGAGTTAATTTTTATAAACCACCTCCACCTCCAAAACTTTAAACAGTTAGAAGCTGTAGTAAAGACTTCCAATAGCAGACAATTTGTAAAATATATATTAGAATTATTAAATTTATAATTATTTCTTTGCAACTGATTATGCTGGTCATATGCCATTTAGTAATAGTACGACAATACGCATTGCAGTATTCACTACCTTAATCGTTCTAATTTTCGCGAGACTTAATTTTCGCGATTTTCGCGATTTCAACTAGTTTTAAGTTTTGTTCGGTTATTGTTCTGTCGCAAAATACGAATACTGTGTAACAACTAAAATTTGTAACGCCAATCAGTTGAGATTACCTGTTTTTTTTATGCTGATTAGCATTTGGAAATTTTCGCGAAATTTAGTTACCCTTGCCACGATTTCAGTTTGCCAAATCGCGAAATTTAAGTCCCGCGAAATATGCCTCTTCCATTTTCGCGAAATTAAGTGCCCGCGAATATTAGTACGAATAAGGTACATTTAAGAATAAAAAACCTTCACCTAATAACAACTTAATAAATAACAAGATAAGAAAAACGTAATAATAATAATAATAATAATAACAACAACAATAATAATAATAATAATAATAATAATAATAATAGCTGAAGCTGTAACAAATACTCATTATTCTTCCATCTCCCACTGAAAAATAAAAATTCTCAATTGTAAATTATTCCACCCTCGCCCCTCCCCTCAAGTCCACTAGACTCTAAAACATACAAGTGAACCGAACAGCTGGTCCAGGTTAGCAGCTGACCAACAAAACTAGATCCCTCTCTTGGTGTTGTGTTGTGTTGTGTTGTGTGGTGTGGTGTTGTGTTGTGTTGTGTTGTGTTGCGTGGTGTTG
>JANVCJ010087731.1:0-10647 GCA_026413505.1 Epizoanthus ramosus
AAACACCTTTGTTATTTATTTTACTTAGCTAGTTCACTTACAAAAAACCCCCCCCCACCAACACACACACACACACACACACACACACAATAAATAAAAAAATCCGAAACAATAATACTTAATAGCACAGAACTAAAATGAAAAAACTCAACTCTAAAATAAACAACAAACAACATTTATAAAAATCCATTAATGGTAACGCATTGAAAATTGTCATATTTCGCTACAAAGTTATTTGTAATTTGAAAAGGATAAAAGTTATTTTAAACTGAAAATTGAAGTCTGAAAGACCAAACGTTTTCGACTATTGTCATCTTCAGGGCTAAAAATTGAACATTCTTTTATCAGTTGTAAAATCAGGAAATGTTTTTCCTCGATACTGGCTGTCTTTTCTTGACATTAAGTTATCAAACTTGATGGACTAAAGTTGTTGGTTTTTTTTATTCTTGACCGAAATGAACGGACGGGCCTTGGTGTAGCAAATTGTTAGTACCAAACTATGCATTCATATATGATATAGTAATGGACAACAACTACAAATTACTTGGGTGAATGAGTGGTGAGTGGTGAAAATTCTTATATAGTTCGTGTACACCATATAGGCCGTGCATGACACTTCAAGTACTGTAAGTTGACAATATTTTAACAATACGGATTATTAGTATTGTACCTTAATTCATAACCGCTAATTATTCTTTCAAGACGTTGATCGCTGAAGTGCCGTAAGCGTACGAAAATAAACCCTTCGCTTATTGACTTGCGTCGCTGCAAAAGGATTTCTTTACCTGGCTAGTATTCAAGTGGACTGGGTTTCAGAAGTAGAACTATTTGTATATCAATTCGGATCGGTTTTTGCCCTTGAGCTGGCCAAATGAAATATAAAAATTAAAATGTTTCAAAACAACAATGACGAGCCGTTTGGAGAGGCCAAGTCTCCATAATTAGTCTGAAGGACTGACATGTTTTGCTTGAATTTCACTACCTTCACTCTCACGAAAAAAATGCTGAGTTGGGGCACTGAAAGAAGGTACAAAAGCTACATAATTCCCTTCATATAATTATAATTAAAAATAACAAGTACACTTCATTCTGCTAACTACTTGTAGTTGCGGTGTAATCAAACTGAAAAACTTCTTCAGTTCCAATCAGTATGACTATTACCGTCTAAATAAATCCGTGGACCAATATACAGAGGCAGTGGGGGAGGGTTGAGGAGGAACGATAGCGTATGAGTGGGGGAGGGGTGAGGAGGAACGATAGCGTATGTGTAGGCGGAGTTGTGTGGGAGGTGTGCGTGCAGAATATCGCCTATTACGTCAGCATACAGAAGACAGAGGACAGCTACCGCCATCTTTAAAACTAGTTAGCAAACAACACACACACAAAGCGTAATGCGAATTCTGCGACACAATTAGAGTTGCGCTTCGGTGATCTGTTACTCAGATAATTGTTGCGACATGTATGCCCTGAAGTCATTTGAACAAGTTTCGCTTTGTTCGCTTTCGCTTGTTTTTCTCTATGTTTCTAGGTTTCTGCTTCTCTCAAAAATAGTATGAAAGGTTCGACTATGCCAACTGCGAGTGCGGGTATATATAGACAAGCTTTCCTCCTTTGGTTGATGGTCATTTTGTGAGTTTTCAAGTCAGAGATTCCCGCCGTGTCTGCGCTGTGAAGGCGTTGGAGACTTCATGGTCCGTTTGCCATTACGTACCCGGTTAACAATATTTTTAATTATGATATCAGTTAACCGAAGCCCCTGTGGCCCGCCGCAAAGCAACATAAAAGCTCACGTGCGTTTGTAAGTCAGCACCACAAATAATGCACTGATACGTTGATAAAGCTACACCGTCATGATCGCTTTATCTACCAGATCTGCGGAGGAATAAAGCCGCGTTCTTGAATTGTTACATTAGATCCATGCCCAGGAGCTGTAGTCGATGACATCACGACTGAGAAGTATTTTTGTCTCCACCATTGTTATGTTGTTGTCCTTATTTTTATTATCAACTTTAATAACAATAACAATACTTAGTAGTTTTTATTTTAGTTAGGTCTGAGTTGAAATCGGGTACATAATATTCAGAGCTGTTTCTCTTATTTAATTTGTTCTCAATTTATCAGTAAGCAATAAGACCATCCCCACTTTTTCCCCCGTTTATTGTCGTTTTGGAGTCGTCAAGATAGGGTCGGTCGGTCGGTAGGTCAAACTGAAAAGACAAAAAATAATAATTTTAGTCTATAAAGTCTTAAATTAATACTGTATACGTAATCACAGGCCAGGGTTTAGTCAGCTCTATAACTTTCCAACTCTGCCGGTTTCGCCGGGTGTCTCAGCCAGTTTTTCAAGAAAAAGACTTCAATAAAAAGGAAACGTGGTATATTCTCGCATAGTTCTTTGGTTTTAGTAATAAATACTGGCTCCAACTTCTAAAAGTTTCTTTTCTTATCAAACAGTGCGATATCTGCTCGTGAACCACGTCAGTTCTTACTTCCATTGCGTGGTTCGGCCGGGATAATGCGGGTACGAGTCGACTGGGTACGAGATTGATCTTCCCTTGATTTCATGATTTGCTTCCCAGCAGTCTTTGCGAGTTTTGAACTCTGAACACACAGAATTCACTTTTCACAGGCCTCAGATCAGAGGGGCCGGCCGTCCCAACAAGTTTTGACCATTATTTGAGGTTAAATGGCGATATCAGAAAATGTTGAAATTTCCAGATTTCTTATACTCTCAGAGGACTGCGTTCAGTTTGTTTGTTTGTTTGTTTGTTTGTTTGTTTGTTTGTTTGTTTGTCTGTTTGTTTGTTTGTTTGTTCGCAGGTTATTGATCCAGAGCTGATTACGTTCTGAGGTTGGGGCATGGATAATATGAAGGAAATTAATTATGGACAAAGTTTATTACAAAGTGCGACGAGAGTTAGTATACAAAGTGCGACGAGCTTATTACAAAGTGCGACAGCTATTACAAATTAGTGCGATGACTATTACAAAGTGCGACAGAACACTCTGCAACTTTCAATCAAAAGCCAAGTCTGGGCATCAGGTCGCACTACTGACCTATTTAAATATGATTCACATTGTTGTACACACCCTACCAAACTGATATTACCTACCTCGGCCAACTTATGAGTGGTAGGAGATGGACACCTAGAACCTTCAGCTTCAGACGGAGGTCAAGTGAGCCGGGCGGAATTCTTCAACTGAAGTTCTAGAAAATCTCAACCCTAAGAAAGGAACAGCCAGTCATCTCTCACCACTCAGAGTGCTCAGATTTGTACAATGATGTATAGCTGAAGACCACCCATCTCAGCTCTCTTCAGTAAATCGATAACTACTAGTATCTGGACAAAGGCATGGAAGATGGTCTTGACAAATGGTGAACTGCAGCTAATTGCTATCGACAATGTATTTAAAACAATTATTATGCAGCCAGCTCAATTAATTATTTGAATTCATTTTCTACCCCTTTCATGACTGTCTACCGCAAAAAGTACAGTTGCCAAACAACTGAAGACCCGTTCAAACGGATGCAACATCGTCCAACATTGTTGGTCCAACAATGTTGGACAGTGTTGGACAGTATTGGTTGGGAAGTGTACAAACGAAGCCAACACCATCCAACATGTTGGATGCAAAGTTTGCTTTTGATTGATTTGTTCTGTTGAGAGTGCGCTTTCGCCATATTTCTCATCATGAATGTGGCGTAATATAATAAAGACTCTAAAGGCCCGTTCAAACGGATCCAACCTGTTGGTGCAACACCATCCAACATTGTTGGATGCAACATGTTTGATCTGTTTGAACACCATGTTGGACGATGCGGGATGTTGTTGGACAATGTTGGATGTTGTTGGATAAAGTTTGATTTGGTTCAAACTTTTCATCCAACATCGTCCAACATTGTTGGACCAACAATGGTCGTGGACGATGTTGCATCCGTTTGTACAGGTCTTAACACACATTCACACGAGAAAATGTTGGACGATGTTGGATGGAAAGTTTGAAGCAAATCAAACTAATTGATCCAACATTGTCCAACAACATCCAACATCGTCCAACGTTGTGTTCAAACGGATCCAACATGTTTCGTTGAACAATGTTGGATGTTGTTGGACCAACATGTTGGATAGGTTTGAACGGGCCTTTAATTTACGTCTTGTGGAAGACTACAAACTCAGTGAGCCCTTGACAATTAACAATCTGTTTATGCAACCTCGTCAGGCATTTGACTCGACACACCATTATCTCCTACTGGCAAAGCTCAAAGCCGAAGTGGAGTATCATAGAGCGCAAACGGCTTCTCTCCTATATCTACTTCAGCGAACGACAAAATAGAACCTGACTCCAAGATGTATCAAGCAGATGGAAGACTACAGGCAGAGAATGTCTTCAGGGATCATCTCTAGGTCCACTCTTTTGGGATATCTATCAATCTGACATCATTTATCTGAACAGGGAAACACGATTATCTACTTATCGACCAGCTCTTATTTTCTTCTTATTCCAAGATTCTTATTCTAAAGTAGACAATGCTGAAAAAATAGTGAAACTCGTTTGAAAATGAACATCCGAATGGTAAGCAATTCTTACCACCCACATATCACAATGTCAAATGGTTCGCCTTATAGGGGGTTTATAATAATAATAATAATAATAATAATAATAATAATAATAATAATAATAATCTTTATTTAACGAGGGTTACACATAATAGCTTAACAAGCTAATAAACTAGTGGCCCTCTGATACTAAAATATAAATTTATACGATATTTCTGTGTGGCGATCAGTGTTTTGCATTTTGTTAAATTTAAAAAAGGGTTCGTATCTGATCTAATGTTTAGTAAAATTTTAAAAGTTTTAAAACGGTTTTAAAACAATATTAAGAAGGGTACTAAATTTTCATTCGCTCACTGCGACCTTCTTCGGAGTTATGCAGGAAAACCGCTTCTGAACGCATATTTAAGTTTGGTTCACAAAGGACTTGTAAACCCGAGGGATACGACTATACTACCAATTTCAATTAATCACTAATATTACAATACAAAATGCTACTTGGAATCAAATACAATTAATGGAAAATCAGTTGAATATGTAAATACTGAACCGGAAAGACAAATTATATCACATCATTATTGAGCTGAGTTTTAACGGTATCCGTTCGGTGAGCTAGAGGGACACATCAGTTGTTACACGTCAGACGTTACAAACATGCATGTTTAATTGTAATAAACGAAAACAAACGCTTAGTAGAATTAAAACAACATGGCTTGTGAAAGCATGGCACTGAGTCACAGTTGGCATAATGGATGAAAGTCTAAGAGAGAAAATATGAAAGAATAAATCTGTAGCACACTTCTGTATAAAACAATTTGCAGTCCAAGCAATCGATTCTCACTTTCTCTGCCCCACACATGTTCCGCTTCTCAGGGGGTTTATACTGAACCGGAAAGACAAATTTTACCGTAGTATTATTGAGCTGAGATTTAACAGTATATCCGTCCAGTGACGATGACACATCAATTTTGTTACAGCGAAAATAGTTTAGTAATATATCTAACAGGCACAGAACTGATTCTATGTCTTCCGGTATTAAGCCTTAATTTAAGAGAAAGCACATTTTAGAATTATTTTTGTAGAAAAATCATACATTCGAAATGGTTAGACGCGAATGTTTATTTTGTAACAAGTTAGACTGGGTTTCTTTCTCGCTCCGAAGGAAAATCCCGATTATCGTCTGAGGCTCTAAGTCAGGCTAGAAATGAGGAAAAGGAAAAAAGTAAATTATTTGTCGAAAATTGTTACTAAATCCTATGCATTCGCGCTTGCAAAGTTGCATGTATCAAGTAAAGGGTTGCCAGTGGCGTCATGTGAAACCAAGCCATGTATATATCCTATATATAGTTTACTGTCTGTTCGATATAACAAACAAAGACAAACACTTGTTTCACAGTCGTAACAACTTTCTTTTGGGAACCTTGGCCTCTATAACCGGCTTTATTTAGCTCGATCGCTGAATGAATGTTGAATGTTTTTAAAAACAGTTCAGAAGACGTGTGACGTCACATGCGAAAAGAAAATGGCGGCCAAGTGAGAACGCGAAACAAAATAGCTTTTCGGCAGATGACATGACTTAGGGGATCCTGTTATTCCACGGGAACAATCTCTAGATTGTAAGAAAGTTCTCTTAAATTCTAGGCAAGTATCACATTTACAGTGTTCACTCACAACGGTTTGTCCAATCCGAGCTCCCTGAATAATTATTTGAAGGTTTTAAATATTTGATCAATATTTCAAGTTGCGCTATATATACGAGGAAACCCTGGAAACTCCATGAAAGTATTATCTAAAATCTATAATAAACGATAAGGTTTTGTTTCTAGTCCCTCGCCGTTTCCCCAGTATACTTCAGTATCTATCGATTGCGAGTTGGTCTAGAACGATATACAGGACACAGACTAGCGATAGCGCTGACTTGGCAGCCGTATACACGCTTTTGCTTTTTATAAGAACCTGAGGCTCATTGTTCTTAATATTTTGGGCATTTCAGCCTCAACTTGTTCTTTTAAAAGTCGTTCTTATTTCTATAATTAGTAAAATTGCTGTAGTTTGAAAAAAAATGAAATGAACACAACCATACACCTAGGGTTTACGCCGTGACAACGAGATTCAAATGTCAAATGAAAAACGGAAATAACATCATGGCTTCTTCTTGAAACATAGTTATGGCTCCGAGTTTTCCCAGTCTTCGATTATTCTTAAATTGTTCTTATATTCTGGGCGATCTGAGCCTCGTTGTTCTTATAAAGTTGTTCTTCAGTATAAAAAAAAAAGCGCGGAATGATGTGGTATATATATCGACGCCGCATTCGGAATATTCAACGCATGGAGAACCATTAAATTTACACAATGTTTATAGTTATTAAACTACCCCTCACAAGATATCAGTGAAATACTTGCCAATCTCGACATCCTACCACTTGAATTCAGACACGATGTCTCTGGTCTCCTATTTCTGTGCAAATACAGACCTACATGGCTCATTGTCCACTCGGCAGTAGTGTTTGCATGCCTCTTTAGACTTTATAGTTCCTCCTTTACTACAAGCAACATTGATAAAAAAAATAACTATCGTATATGATCTGGCCCCACAAGCAACACTATTTCCGTTCATCTTACCTTCTGCTCAGTACAGTCAACCTCTAGAACAACTTACCGCGTTACTTTTTAAAGAATCTAAGCGGACTCGAACTACCTTCAAAGCTAGCAACTCTATCTCAATACTTTTAAACTCCAAGTTACCAGCCGTCATAACTGTGTTGCATTTCTTTTTTATCTTTCCTGTTCTATTGTGAGGTATACATTTTATTGCTGTATTTTTATAATATTCGGTACTTTTTGTTTTACTATTTTACAATTTGGTATATGTCAATTGGAACACGAGTCCCCAAATTTGTCTCCCAACCACAACATTTTTGTTATTTCAGGGTTTTTTTGTCCTTATTACAATAAGTTATATAGTTATTTTAAAAGTAGTATTAATATCTGTGGTAAAACCATTAAGAAATGTGATAACTTATTTTTAGACATGTAACTAAAAAAAATGGTATGTATTTTCAAAAGCAGGACCACCTGGAACTGAAACGAATTTCCTTTGTTAGGAAAACTACTGATTATTATAACACGTAAATTTGTTTCAATGTATGAAGCGGTTTCCGAGTGCTTTTACGTCTTTATCCATATAAAGATAATTAATATATCGGCTGATTGTTTTTGTGAGCCAATGAAAACGCTGAAAATCCAAGAGCACCGGTTGCTCGCATTGATAGTAATACAAATTTCCATTCCCTCTGTCTGGAGTGGAGACGAAAGTGACAGCATGGAACCTCTTGGTTAAGGTTGAGGCGCAAGATAGCCTCGGGTCACTGATTATTCAATATAAAAAGTCTTCCTGTCACCCAATATCTGTATAAATTGATAACCAGCTTATCTTTGAATATATAAAGCCTCTCAACTCCCCACCACGGCAGCAGAATATAATAACGGCAACAACAACCATGGCAAGCTCTTCTCTCCGTCAAAGCCTTACCACTGACCCAGTGCATTACATGAAATCGTATCAGGTATATGTGGAAAAATCCACAGCGCACAAGGAAACTATGAAATGGATTCAAGAAAAACTACCGGAGATATTAAAAGCGGCTCGTGTCAATGACCAAGTACCTGACACCTTCAACATCCTTGGGGTGGGATGTGGCGAGGGTTATGGCGGTGATTTGACGATCTTAGAAGCTGTCGCAGATGATCTTCTTCTTGCAAAACCGAACAGCAAACCAGTTATTTTCAACCAGGCTATTGATCCGCGCTCCGATGCATTGGCAGTATTCCAGGCCACAGCGCAGTCATGGAAAGAAAAGCATGGCAATTTGGACGTCTCGTTTGAGTGGTTGGCTAAAACATGGCAAGATTATGAAGCTGAAACAAAACAAAAGCCCAAGACATTTCATTTCGTGAGCTTCATACAAAGCATCTACTTCATGGAAGCTGAAGGAACTCTCAGAGATTGCCTAGAGAGAAGACTAGCCGACAACGGGGTAATATTTTGCATGAATGTCAGTGAAGATGTGTTCTTCAACCATTTTGCGAAAAGATTTTTCGGCACAGAGCTGTTTGTAATGCCAGTTGGAATTACCTACTACACAAGCGAGTCACTAGTCGCCATTGCTGAGAAGAACGGATGGAAATATAAGCTTCATTTATTCGAGTTCTGTCTCGACGCAACAGATGTTTTTGACGAAACAAGTGTGGAAGGAAACTTGCTGTTAGATTTTCTGGTTCAGACCGTCAACTTTCGAGCTGTGACAGAAAAAGCTAGCGTGGAAAAAGTTCTGCAGTTCTTGTCAGAGCAATGCAAATCGAGCGAAGATGGCAAGCGAGTGATACACGAAAAAGCGGGAGTGGTCGCAATTTTCAAAAGCTAGCTATATAGTTGAACATTTAGAAATATTAACAAATATCATAAGGTGGCCACGACTGTAAATTGTCTCAGTTGCGTCGATGTCAAACACGAAACGGATACAAATAATCGTGACCAAAACAACGCCCAATATCAGAACCCCGAGAAGTATGAACGAAGTACAAAAGGAACTGTAATTAGAGTTTTAGCTGTGTTGATTTTATCGCATTTAATATGCAGAAAAGGAGTGGCGTGTCGTAGGGTTAAAGTAGATCAGTAATTGAATGTAAATAAGAAAATTGCGGAAAAAAGAGTTGTGTGTCTAGTTAAATCACTGATTATTATATACTTACTGCCGGTATTACGAAGAAAGTGCTTCAGAAGTAGGTAGAAATTTCAGAAATGGAAAACCGATAAGAAGAGAGATATTATTAAAAAGGGCAAAACAGACGATGAACTTATTGTGAGAAGACGATGTAAAGGGCAAGTTATGCGGGGCGTTATGACCCTGAACCAAGTTATCAGTTATTTTACTTTATAGTTTATAGTGATAACGTGACAACGTAACAGGCCAGGAGATATTCAAGCTTAAAAAAATCCCCGACAGAGTTTAGGTTTATAGGTGATATGACGAACGCCTCATGCACGAACATACATAAATATTTTAATATTTATGCATGTTCAATTCGAAAAGTCGTGTCAAATATCTTTATTACTATAGTGACACAAAAATATATTAAATGAATGAATGGACACAAATATATGCGAATGAAATGTTTGCGCTAAAGTTTAAAAAGAAAAATGGGCATTGAATATTGATCACTATATAATATATTGGTATGCCATTTCCTTTGATATAGTTAAGTATGCTTTGTAAGAAGCAATTAAAATGTGCGTATATTACACTAAACTAGTAAACAATAATTTATTGCTTATCACCTTATGTCGTAAAAAACTAAAATGTATATCTGCACGTAGTCGGCTGTTAAATATATATCTATCAATAATAATGTTTTCACAATTCTCTCTTTAGCCTTCAGGATCAGGAGTTTCGTGCTAATGAACTGATGATGCTCGCAAATTCATTCTCAATTATAATTTTAAAAAACTTCCACCCTCAGGGCAACTGAAAGCAATACAACATCAACTATTAGTTGGTAAATCCTATTTTAAATATATATATATATAAAGGGTAATACTAATAATATAGTAGCCATTTCTCGCATATTTTGTGATCATCAAATCGTTCTATGATATGGGGGCTGGTCAAACACTAAACCCAGCTCCAGGAATCTTGAAGAAGTTTAAAGGCTTTCTCGATGTAAACTTTGAGAAATAGAACTTATAATTGTTTGTTTTAACGGGTTTGTTAATTTCGCTTTCTCCTTTTCAAAAATTCCGAAAATTGCGGATAAGGCTCCAGAGGATCGCAAATCAGTCGCTAAAACTTCACATATATACAACACTTTTACATTATTAAAATAGCGGTGAGATGATGAGACAGATTGAAACACCGGAATCAGATAATTTTCAACGTGTTTGTGATTTCTGCACGTAGGCAGCTTGAAAGACGGAAGACTTTGTCAGATTAATACTTCTGAATTGCTCAGTGGTCCAATTCTTAAACTGATTTGTTATTTTAGAAAACACTTACAGAGTATTTAATTTGTACTGGACCGTAATTTATATATA
>JANVCJ010087742.1:0-10647 GCA_026413505.1 Epizoanthus ramosus
TTTCCCTACATATTAGAAAGTGTAAGTTGGCTGCGAAGTGTGTTTAAACTCATGATTCATGCTATATAAACAAACAAAACAGAGAATATCAATCGATATTACCCTTGAAGCGAAAGTCCGCTGACCAGGATTCAATCAAAACAAAACCGCGAAAAGTGAATAGCGATGCCGTCAACTCGACGGTTTTTCGGCTCTGACAGCCGCCATGAGGGAATTTCGACCCCACGACGTTCGCGGACCCATAATTTTCCTCAGTGACGGAATTAAAACAAACTAAATGCGGTTCAGTTATAAGGATAGACTACTTAGCATGTGGACAAAGTTTTAGAGAAATCGATTTTTGAAAGTACAATCAGTTGGTCGGTTCTTAGGCGGACAGCCTCTTAAGCATCCAACTGCATTCAGGATGTTCTGAACCTCAGAGCGGGTTAAGTGTTGGACATACATACATACAAACATACATACACCCACACACACACACATACATACATACATACATACACACACATACATACACACACATACATACATACATACATACATACATACACACACACACACATACATACATACATACATACATACATAGATACGTACATACATACATACATACATACACACACATACATACATACATACACACACATACATACATACACACACACACATACATACATACATACATACATACATACATACATACATTCATACATACATACATACATACATACACACACATACATACATACATACATACATACATACATACATACATACATACCTACATACATACACACACACATACATACATACATACATACATACATACATACATACATACATACATACATACATACACACGTACATACACACATACACACGTACATACATACATACATACATACATACGTTATTGGCTATCACATAAAGTAGTGGAGGAGTGCATAGTATCCCACCATGCATACGATCCATATAGGCAAAATTTTCGTGACGTCATCAGTTGTTCCAAGTCCTTGTAAAGAGCAGAGCAGAACATACAAGATGGCGTCTTTTCATGTAGTGTACGGTGCGAATGCTACTGCTTTGAAAAACTCTAGGCAAATGTACATCCACTGCGTGTCAAACTACGACACAGAGCTTCAAATAGTTAATCTGGCTTGTTTCCAGCACATAAAGGTAACTTGTACCAGAATCGTGATCCAAAATTTACCGTTTTCGAAAACTTTGGCGGCCCATCCCAAACCTCTTAAAAAAAGTTTCCAGCCCATCCAATAGCAGGGAAAATATTTCATGGCCCACCGGTGGGTCACTAGTACAGGATAGCATGTAAATTATATAATATTTCAAAAACAAATATATCTCGACTGAGACCATACAGGGGGAATGTTGTACCAAATCCGTCCTTCGTGGGAGTATGAACATTCTCTGGAGCAACTAACTCAATTCTTGCCAAGGCGAAACTAGATAATAACAATAATTTGAGCTGACATAAACTGTTACAGTAGCCAATTCAATCACTCAAACATAGTAATTTTAAAGTATTAGGGGTGAACTTTGTCATATTTGTTTCATGGCCAATCCATCCTTACCAAAAATGCTTGGCGTCCCAATCAAATCAATGAAATTATTTCATAGCCCATCCATATTCCCTCCTGCCCTCCCAGGTTAACGGTTTGGCCTTCTACAAATTATAGTTAAAGCATTCCTCAGGCTTGGCATCGAATCTCGAATCACTTCTCAAAAAACACAAGATGCAAACAAGACTAGTTTTGAAAGAAACTGGAGTTGTACCTGAGTGTAGTGCGTAGAGTAGCCCAAACTCTTTCTCCGAGACTAAGAACTGTAGCGCTCGCAGGTTCCATCCTCAATCATATCAGCGCCAATCGGCATAACGAATTCATCCAATACCACTGGAGTACAAATAATATTGGACAATCTTGACAAGTTATCTGATCTGTCTGTATGTAACTACTAACGATTTATTACTGGCAGTGAAATTTCCTACACTTCAGTTCGTGAGATGTTTTGAACTGGCCAGTTACGTTGAGTTGAACTGAACTGAAGTAATTGCTACTGGAGCTGAATTTTGTCGACGAATTTCCTACTTGTCCCACGGCTACGCCTACTGGACGATCAAGATCTAGAGAGAAATACAAGACTCTCCGTCACGTAACTCAGTTATGCCAATATTGAGTGGGATTCTAAGTTTAGATAGATAGATAGATAGATAGATAGATAGATAGATAGATAGATAGATAGATAGATAGATAGATACATCTTGGATTTTTAATTTTTTAAATAGTTTTTGCTATTTGCTATTTAATAATTTATGGGTTGTTATAAAACAATATTTTACACGCTAAAACTATGATATAACCAAAAGAACACTAAAATCTTGGAGTTTAGAGACATTTTTAGCGACTTTTTGAAATTCTGAAAATAAAATCTAATTTGCACATTTTTCCCCCTGACGACGTCCTCAATACTAACGTCATCTAACTAGTGCCAAAACACTCGCCCATTATCTGGCTACAGTTGCTAAAAAGATTTTGGCGATTGGCCAAAAGGCAAAATTTTGAGGTCCAAAAATCCTTCGGGGGGTCCAAATAACTCCCCCCCCCCTTTATGCCTTTAAGGGTTACAAGTCATAATATGATAGGCTGCTGTTGAGCAAGTGACCCCCGTCTCTCTAGTCACACAGTAAACTGAGTAGAAACTTCCTTGAACACTTTGGAAACCAACGAAAACAATGAAATTTAGATTCAAACCTTAAATATTGGCTTTTAAGGGGCTCGGTTTTAGACATTGCAGAAAAGGTTTTGGAGGCTAGGTAGGGAAGATTAATTAATTATTGTAGTCCCAAAGCTGTGGCATCCCCGGTGAGATAGAAATATTTGGTTGGCCTTACTCCATTCTTGCTGCACGACATTCACGGTTATCGATCAACAAAGATCACGGTCGTCTTCCCATTTATCAACTCCGGCTCGTAAAACCAACGTATTTATTTTATAACTGTCTGTATAGCTTCCTCGATAAATAGTTTTGATAATAAAACCAGTAGACAATTGTTGTTTTTCTATCTTTAATCCTTAGTCAGTATTAGTTGGAAATATCAAAGTTAATATTATTAACTTACAATTAATCGTAGTGTCAATATGCAGACGTAACAATCACTTTTGCAGACAATTTAGAAATTATGATGACACAAAATAGTTCACTTGCTAGTGTCAATTCAAGACATTCGTCGTAGCAGTGACAATCCATATTCCTGTTTGCGACAGTTTAATTCCGTCTATTTTGCCGAATTCTTGTTTTTCTTGTTGCCTTTTCTTTCTTGTGTTTCGTTTCTTTTCCTTCACTGTCTTTTCTTGCCTGCTCTTTGTGATGGTGTTTTCTTTTGCTATGAGAACTCACATCGGCTGCAGCAGGCATTGGTGCAGGAGCTGGGGCTGGCATTGGAGCCGGCATTGGGGACGGCATTGGGGCAGGACCTGGTGCGGGACCTGGTGCGGGCCCTGGGGCAGGAACTGGAGAGGGGACTGGGGAAGGAATTGGGGAGGGCATTGGGGAGGGCATTGGGGAGGGCACTGGGGAGGGCACTGGGGAGGGACCTGGAGAGGGACCTGGGGAAGGAACTGGGGAGGGGACTGGGGAGGGAACTGGGGAGGGAACTGGGGAGGGGACTGGTGAGGGGACTGGAGAAGGACCAGGGGAGGGACCTGGAACAGGACTTGGGTTAGGACTTGGGTAGGGACTTGGGTAGGGGCTTGGGTATGGACTTGGGTAGGGGCTTGGGTAGGGACTTGGATAGGGACTTGGGTAGGGACTTGGGTAGGGACTTGGGTAGGGGTAGGGCGCGGGGGCCGGTGCTGGGTATGGATATCTGTATGGGTAAGGTGTCGGGTAGGTAACGCCCTGGACAATGTACGGATATCGTGCATTCACGGAATAGTGATATGGCTGAGTCGCGCCAGTCACATATGCGTATTTTCGGCAGCTGTGAGGACACTTTAGGTTGATATCGTTGTTGGTTTTACAGTAACCAGCTTGCGCCCATCCGGGACAGTTGACCTTCTCATCGATATACTTGTTCTCGGTCTCTGTTGAGACATAATTTTAGTTTTAGATAGTTTGAGTGATTTTGCATCCCAGTAAGTAACGAAAAGCTCGATACTTACTGGAACGAAGACTATCAATTGATCTGTTACAATCTTTATCAAATGACACAAACTCGTTTTACAGTCTGCAGGCTTTGTTAATTTTTTTTGTACTAGCAATGCAATTTGTATTGAATTTAATTGTCGTTAACCAATACCACCCACTGACGCACCCACCCCGGCACTTACACACACGTTGAGAACTCAAATAAAATGTTATACTTGAGAATATATGGATTGTGATAAACAATACGCACGCTTTATTGACAAGGAGTGGAGCAAGCTTTGATTGAGTGAATGTCAAACTTATCAGGAATAGCATTTATTCCTAAATTCCACTCACTCACTCACTCACTCACTCACTCACTCACTCACTCACTCACTCACTCACTCACTCACTCACACACATACATACATGTAATACATAGATACATAGATACATACATACACACATACATACAAACATACACACACACACACATACATACATACATACATTCATACATGTAGACTCTTTGCCAAAAAGTCTCAAAATCGGTCCCCAAACAAGTTTTGGCACGGACGTTTTGGCAGAGAAAAGTGCTGTTTTGCAGTCTATACAATACAATAAACATATATATATATACACATGTATACACTGCTAAAACCAAAACCTAAGTAAAACAATTTGTGACTGTCTACAATGTATGATCTACTTCAGTCAATTACCCTCAGAAAAGTATATCTCGTTCCAGTACGTTTGCTGCAATAGTCTACCGCACAAGATGGCAGCTACAGTCAATGCTGTGAATCTCGAAAGGAAGGTGAGTTCTATGGATTAATAGTAATACCTCTGGGTGTGTACATGGGTGACACAACTTGAAATGTTGTCGCAATTGGGTGATGAACATCAAACCTATGAACAGGCACCAAACTCACCAAAAACTTGAGAGCTATCGGTACATAAATTTTGTTCAACTCCAAACCAAGATACTAAGATCCGAACTTCGAAGATTATCTTCCCAACACTTGCAATTTGACTCTCTAAAATGCAAAATTCTTTAATGTTTTTTTATATATCGTGTTTATATATCGGACTATGGCAACCATGGAGCAACACTCAACGTGTGGATTGAATTAAAATCCAATATTTTGAACTTGAGTAATCTTCAAGCCGAAGGCAAAGCCAATTGGTAAATATGTTTTTTTTTAAAAATTATTTATTTATTTAAATTAATTTCTATTATATACGAATCGAAGCATTTACATACCTTTGGTACAAGTTGTTTTACGTATGAAATATTTACATGCATTTGTTACAAGTTTGGAAGTGTATTTAGACTAAAACAGAAAAGAAAATATAATAATAAATAATAAGTAATGAATAATAAATATATACTGAAATTAAATTGAGCATTTTCGAGACTAGTGTCTATATATTAAGCTGTACTGCAGTATTACGAGTGTCAATGTATTGCATCTGGCTATGAGAGAATAGATGCTATCGTTCGTTTAATATAACTCAAACCTAATAAAGGATAGGGAGATAAAGCAGGAAGAGGTATATATATTTTGTACCATCAATATTTTAAATATTTTAAAGGTGTACTGCAATTAATTCCCGTATTTTGGATATTGTAGAGCATTTTTGATTCTCTATTTCGTAATAGTTTTGAGTCTCCGCAGAAAAGAAGATAGCCAGTTATGGTTTTTTGCCCGAGAGTATACAATACCAAATATGGCATCTTGCTAGGAATATGCAGAAGTTTATCTGGCTCTTAAATTTTGATTTGTCTGACTTCAGACCTATAAAGCATAGGAAGTCGAAGGGGCCGGTAGTTGGTTGATCGGTTATTCCTGTTTGGTTAAGCCATATCTTTAAAATAATTAGAAAGGAAGAGGGCTACATTCTCACATAACCAAAACAGATGAGTTATGAGTTAGATCTTCTTTGTCTTTTTGGCAAAAACTGCATTCTTTGCTGTCTAGGAGTTTGCTTTGTATAGGAAATTATTTGTTGGTAGTCTTCTATGTGCGAGTTTGTTTTGAAATTCTATCAATTTAGTGCTTTTTGTTATCCTGAAAGGCAGTAGCTACACCTTTTTCCATATCAAGCTGTCGTATTGGATCTGCTTTGCGTCCATTTCTTGTAACCACTTTTCTTGACTGTTGTTATGTGGTGTTCTCTTCATTTCTATTAGTTTTTTCAATGCTGTCTTGCAAGGCTCCTGTTTCAAAGAAGCTTTTGTGTTTGTCTTCATCAGCTGTTTTGGAAGGTTTTGTTTGTTTTTCAGACATTTTAAGGCTGATATTATTCCATAATACGCAGGAGGATTTACTCGGATTTTCTACTTGCCTTGAAATGGTTTCATAATACAGTTATAACCGGGGTTATAACATTTGGTATTTGGCTTTCGCTAGAAAAGAAGAAACCGAGTGAGTTAACTTTGAAGAAAACTTGAGAAAATGAGAAATTCCTTAAGCTCTTGAGAGCTACGAAGACTAACCCTTCTGGGAAAAATTACAGTTCTCAAGAGTCTAGTTGCATCTCAGATGGTCTATATACTGTCTCCATTAAAAACAATCCCCAAAGCCTTAAAGGAAATAAACGAAATGTTCTATACGCAAAATTCAGGGAGTTTAGAAGCGGATCCGCTACATCCGTCCAGAATTAAACTTTAAAGAATTCAGCTGGTAGCCCATCCGTCCCTGGCGTTTTGTTTGATTCCATTGCTTTAAGAGCTTCTATGCATTCCAACTTTGTTAGCTCGTCTTCACAGTACTTCTATTCTTCCCTCGTCAACCGTTTGTACTTGTTGATGTTTGTCTTTTAGAGCTGTAGATGTATACCTTTCTTCATAGTCGTTTTAACTTTTTTGACTATGCTTTTAATTTCCTTTATATAGTCAAGAACTGGTAAATATGTTGGCTGTTCCTTAGACTGAGGCAGGACCACACAGTAAAGATAATAATTATGTTTTAGTGTGACTTTTACTTCTACTACTTCTACTGCCCCCTTATCATCTATGTATTTGAGAAATTCAGCAACATCCCCTGAACTTATTAAATGGTCCGTCTACAAATGTACTCCTTCATACGTTTTGCAGCACATGTTCTCGGAGCCCTGGGACGACAGTGACGTCATCCTAGTGGTGGAGGGTGAAAGATTTCACGTCCACCGCGTGTTGCTATCCATGCACTCGCCCGTATTCAGGGCCATGTTTAGTTCAGACTTCAAAGAGAAAGGCGCGGCTGAGATCTCATTGCCAGGAAAACAAGCGACGGAATTTCTTGACCTGCTGTATCAGGTCTATCCGCAGGAACCTAAAGCCCTGACAAGTAAGTAGTAAAATCGAAAACACGCCTTTGACTCGATATGGCACAAAGGATTATTTCTTAAGCTTCTTCAATCAAAAGTAGGAGGAAATGTTTACAGTTTAATCAGAGAAATGTATAACAAATGGAATTGTACCGTCACAATTAATACTGGTTAAAGTACACTGTACCAACGATTTCAGCTACAACAGAGGTGTGCGCCAAGGATGTGTTCTCAGTCCTTTTTTATACATAAACGAACTACCGCTATTACTACCAAATGGAGAAAGGTTAAGCACCCTACTATATGCAGATTATTTAATAATCCTGTCACAATCGCCCAGTGGATTACAAAATGGCCTCAACATTTTGTCACAATATTGTTTAACAATATTGATTAACAATATTGATTAACAGTCAACCTAAACAAAACTAAAGCCATGGTGTTTCAAAAGAAAAATAAGAAAAATAGCAAATTTAATGTTATTTATAATGACACTCAAGTTGACATCGTATCACATTACACGTATCTTGGGATTAACATATCAGCTTCCGGTGATTTTAAAACAGGGGATAGAGGTTCTGAGTAACAAAACTAGAAATGCACTAATGGCATTAAGGAAGAAAATAGAATTAGATAAACTTCCTCTTAATATAGCAAACAGTTTCACTTCGCTTTGTGTCCCAATTTTGACATACGGCTCTGAACAACCTTAAAGGATGATTTCGATTATTGGGAAAAATCGTCGGTTGAAAGCAACATTTATATTACTGCAAGACATTTCTCGGTGACTGTGGTTAAAAGAGCATCAAATCTTGCCTATCGGGCGGAAATGGGTCGTTTTCCTATCAAGGTTGACATTGATATACAAAAATACTAAACTACGGGGTTCATTCAAGTACAATGAATGACACTGATACTGTAGAGAAACAGACGTTTCTCATGTCACAACATTTATATGAAAGAAGACATAAATCTTTTCATTTCTATGTTCAAAATTTGATTAAAACGCATAATTTACAAAATGACACTGATTATATCCAACACAAATATTAAATAATCTGATAGAGTCTAAAGAAATATTTTATAGAATTATCTGTAGATAATTCAAACAAGTTACGCTTTTACAAAACTATCAAAACTGATTATACATCTGAAAGTTATCTTACATCAGTGACGAATATCTCACTTAGAAAAGAGTTGACAAAATTACGGATAAGTAATCCGAACCGTTCGATTGAAAGGGGTAGGTATTGTAACCAAAAGTACCAAGGGAGGAACGCCTTTGTCATCTTTGCTCAACAAATTCTGTTGAAAATGAGACTCACTTTATATTTCAGTGTGTAGTTTACAACGACGACAGAAATTATCTAACTAATAAAATCAACAACATTTTAGAAATAGATTTTGCTACTATTAACCACTAACTACTAGTATGTCACAAATACATGTTCATATATCAGAATATGTATTTAAATGCATTGAAAAAAGGAAGCTATTTCTAAACAAACATTGATTAATTGTTTTTATTGTTATAGTTATTATCATTATTGACGTTATTGTTATTTTTCAAGTTAGTATAGCTTTGGCAATATATTTTGTAAAAAATGTCATGCCATTAAAACGATATGTTACTGTTACTGTTTCTCTCTCTCTCTCTTTTGGGTTAGTGCATGTGTATTGCAAAGAAACGTCATGTTATGGAGATGGGTTGGGCAGTGGCATCTGAGAAAGCGACACAACAACTTGAACTATCTTTTAAAATTCCAGGTAAGACTTTAGAGCATATACTACGACTTGCGGACGAATATCACATGAAGGGCATTGTCCAGAAATGTGGCGATTTCTTGACAGGCGTTCCCAAAACCACAACCAATGCGTTGCCAATTCTGTTACTGGCTCAGAACTATGGATTGACGGGTGTCTACGACGGATGTCATGCTGCACTTGCACTTGCGAAGCTTCCGCTGGAGAAACTAAAGACTTTGAAGGAATTTCAAATGATGGATGGTGAAAACACACGCAGAATTCTTCTTCTATACTTGAGTTGGGCTGAGCAAACGGCTGCTGGGTCTCAGCATAAGGTTTCTGAAGCAGCGAACAATGTTTACTTGGCAGAGCAAAGGGCTGTTAAGGCTGAAGAAAGGGCTGTTAAGGCTGAGCAAACTGTAAAGGATCTCAGGTTACTATTGGATCAGGTATATTCCCAGTTTGCTAGAATGGTCGAGTGTGCATTGTATTTTGCACTTGGGGGTGAAGCAGTACTTAAAATACGGAAATGTTCCAAACACTCCACTACGCGGACGTCTCTTCGGATCCATCAGCGCATCAGAAACTGCACTGAGTGTGAAGCCATGATTCGGGAAGTAGAGCGTACTGCTTACAGTACTTCACCTTCGCTTTATGCCACGGAAGATATCACATCTGTTATACGTAAGGTATCAAGAGTGCTGAACCTAGCGTGACTACTGATACGTTTGATATTTCTACGGAAAAACAGAAATACGATATTGGATATTGTGTTGATTGTCTTTTGAGCGTTGTAATATTGCTGCTTGTTTCTCTGCATGTTAGTTTGCGTATTGCTTTACACTGTTATTGACTGGCATGAAACATTTACTCACCTATTATTAATTTTGCTACCAACCCATTACTTTATTAGCTTTAGCTAGCTAGTTAAGGGTCAGGCCTTGTTTATTGTTGGATCTGACTTTTTGTGACCTTTATCGAAACACTACAAGGCTAATAAAGCACGGTTAGCATGTGTTTACATTTTGTAAGAGGCGTAGTTGTTACTCTCCGAGTTTAGTAAATATTACTATTTTAAAATTGCTGCTACTACTAAAATTTCAGACGTTGTTGTATTGTGCCTCGGGTTAGCCTGAGAGTATTAGTATTGATGTTTTTGTGTTATAATACTTGATTTCTGCATGTCATGAATACGAAAGCACCAAGTCAAGCAATGCAGCTGTATGGTTTTCGTTTTTCCAACTTACGGCTGACTTAGAAAAATGAGAATAAAATCAAAACTTAGGGAATCACGGGAACTTAAGAAAAATCAATATTTCCCAAACATGGTAATCTTCTAATCAGTCAACATCGACTAGCAATTGAAATATAGGGTGCGTTCGATTGACCGTATTCCGGAATAGGAATACACTCAGGACAATTTCAAAATGTCTCCTACAATCTCTA
>JANVCJ010087764.1:0-10645 GCA_026413505.1 Epizoanthus ramosus
CCCCCTCGACCTTCGGTCTCGGGGGCTATTCCCCACTATTCACTTCGCCTTCGGCGAATAATTGTTAATTATATCATATCAAGTACTTATTCGTGTACGTCACAAAAATTCGTAACCACTGATGGAAATTCTTTATCGACTCTTTCAAATATAAACAGACCAGACCGGGCTAATTTCTTTCTTTTGAGAGAAACACTACTCAATTGCAGTTGTCAATGAAAATATTTAATCTCAGCTATAGCTAGTACATAAGACTAGGCTTTGGATTTATCACGGAAATCCCCACTGATCACAGCAAAGCAATTGGAGGATATAGTTTCATATAAATAAAGTGATTATTTCGCCTCAATCACATTTTAAATTCCCAACCTAAAATATATTTCCTATGTATATGTACACAGTTTTTAGTTTTAGAGAAACTTAAACTAAACTTAGTTTGCCGACTCTGCCGTTTCTTTCTCTAGTTTAAAAATATCGACAACTTACTGATCATGATCTGTCCAAGCTAGACTGACTCAAAAAGCTTAAAAAATCAGTCACGATCTAGCTGCTTCCTCAGTAGCACATCAGCAATTAGAAAATGAAATTGTTTAGTCTGTTTAAAAGTATAAGCTACAGAGCACTTTTATTCATATAATTATCATGTATAGGAAAACGGAAACTGGAAATGTATATACATGTAGTTGTTTGTGCCGCAATTCATCGCTAAAACAAAGTTGGTTGTGAATCCATATAATTTTCTAGTATTTTATGATATTTTAATGTAGGATCAGTAATTTTTTGCTACAGTTTAGTTGTTTGATTTTGACCTGCCATATAGCCTTGCACTATTCAGTGCGCTTGCCATCGTCTTTCATTTTATTGTTAAAAACTGAAAGCAGAATAGACAAACTTGATAGACAACTTGCATGGGAATGTAGCAGTGGCTACCTGTGAACAAGGAATACTTCGTTTCTTGTCATCCATTCATTTCGGTCAACTGGCACTGATCAGAAAAGCTAACAACTTTGAGCTACATCAAAATATGATTATTGACTTAAAAAACTGACTTTTAAGGGAAATCAATACCGGGCCTATAGCAAAATGCCCTGTTAGGGTGAGGTAAGACTCGCTTTACTGTAGTCCATGACCAGGAACAGCCCGACGAAGCCGCGCGAGTTTCGGCTGGGCCCATGGCTTCGCACTCGATGTTCTGGTTTGCCTTTAGTAGGCGTCTGTTCATTGCTTGCACTAGCCGTCGTCTTTCCTCCACAGTAAGCCAGCCATTTATACCGAAGGCATGCGACAATGTGTTAATATCGGATGTGAATCAGAAAAATTGACAAAGTTGTTCAGTCTAAACTAAACAAAACAAGAATTGAGAGGTTTCCATCAATCGGCAAAGAGCTAGGTTCGTCATAAAGATTCAGTCAAACTTAAACTCACTTCTCAGTGCTTCAGTGGCTCGCAGAAACTCCGTACATTTAGCATAATTATCCGAAGCCAAGCTGGACACCTTGGCCAAGATGAACATAAACTTGCATGGGTGATATATGCTGATACATGTGTAATTTAAAAAATAAGTCTTTGAACAGGACTGACATATGCCAAACAGAACTTAGAACCCGTACATATATCATAACAGACAGTCACGAGAAGAAGATCTACAAATACTGGAAACAGCAGATATAAAGCAGGGGAAATCAGAAATGAGCTGCTGGATTAGAAGCCTCGCCCGGTGCTTCTGAATTTCTGAGATATTAGCCTGACGCTAAGTTTCCTTCGCAGCAAGAAAGGAGATATTATTTCCTATTGCCCCTGCCCCCAAGGGCAGCTAGGTACCCCTATTGCCCCTGCCCCCAAGGGCAGCTAAGTACCCCTATTTCAGTCAATGTCCATTGCGTCTCCTGAAAAGTTGGTCAGTATTACAAGGATAACCGATTCCAGGTATATGTCCTAAAACGTTGGATTTTGAGGGTGCAAGAACTGAGGGTGAAAAGTTGATGCGTTTCCGTCGGACCAATGTGAACTGAAAACTTTAATCAGTTAAAACCTGATCTCGTCCGCAGATCTCGTTTTGGAAATTTCGAGAATTTATTTTCAATCAAAATCGGGAAATGTATGTGACAGTCAGTATTCAGTATTGGCGCTTGAGGAAACAGTTATTGGCTATCTTCACTAACTAAACGAAAGCTAAGGACAGACCTGGTACCAAAAAGGTGTTAGTACCCACTGCCGCCGGCCCTTGATCAGTTGATGTCTGCTGGCCTTTCTAGAGGATCAAAATAGCTCCACTCTCTAGATGTCTCACAAGCCTTGCCGTTGAGAGCGGTTTAGTGACAATGAAATGTCTCAAACTACAGCTGACCGTTTTAAATTGAGAGTGGTGTCCATTTCAACCACAACTACACGAACAGACAGACGTGTGTATATTTGTTCGCAGTGCGGTCCAATTCACTCGGCATGTCAGTGAGACTGAGTAGATATATTGGCTTATTGCGGAAACTCGCTGTTGTCACAATAGCCGACTAGTAACTTCCTGCAGTGCGCTAAGTTTTATGATCCGGGCATCAACTCTGTAAACTTGTCAGAACCCTGTCAAATAAACTGAGAAGCCCAAAGATTTGAAAAATATCGATTCTGTTATTGTGATCAAGTAGTCAGAAAGAATTGAAGAAATATTAAAAAGTCCATAATATTTAAAGTGTCGTTGAGTAGCAATTTCACCTTGCTAATTCTTGCTCGGTTGGCCGTACCGGTATAACCTTCATATTTTTTTGTATTATCAGATAGTAAGTATGAAATTAAAAACATGCCGTTGAGAAGGATAGAACTTAGAAGAAGTTGAATTTCGCCTCCGCTGAGATCCTAGAAAACCTGATGCCCAACAACGTCTTTGTCATTTCACCAAATACAAGTAAATGTCATAAATCTATGTTATTCTCGACAAAAAAAAACAATGGCAAAAGAGCCAAGTATACAACAGACTGGATGTTTACTGTTTATGTCAGTTTCGATTTGATTGAAAACCCTTGAAAACCCTTTCATGCACTCTCTTGTGAAGTGAATTTAAAAGTGGGCGTGTCAGACCATGACATGAGCGCAACATGCAACGCCAACGGAACAATGCAAGAGAAGAGAATCGGCAGTACCAACAGAGAATGTGACAAATTTCTTTCTCACGTTTGCATTTGAAATGAGTTCTCTCTGCCTTTATGTGAACTATAGCAGTTTTTCGTTTATTTCAAATTTTCGTGACTTCCTTAATAGAAACAGAAACTACTGAAACTAATTTGTAATTACTAATGCAACTGTCTTGGAAGGCAGATGTAAAAGTGACAGTTAAGAAAAGATAAAATACAAATATAAAATCATACATTGATTTTGTTTGTGTGCGTGTGTGGATAAAGGTGTACATTGTTCTAATAAATGGAGTTGTTTAATCCCTTACCACTTTTTCGATGTCATACGCTTACAATTTTTCGTGGTCTTATTTCAGTGAGTAAAGACAAAACTCGCCAGAACACGTGATCTCATACCAGACATGAAGTCTGGGCCATCCCATTGACATGCGCTGTCAATGCGATGACAGCTGGTGACGTCATGCAGCACTTTAATGGCTTCCCACTTAGAACTCCAGCACAAGGAACAGCAGAAAAAGCCGGTGGTGCGAAGTAGTGTTTGACTGGTGCTAACTGTTATTTTAGATTTTATATACAACTGTTTACTCTCGTTTGAATCACGCTTGGAGGAGGAGTAAATCTCTAACCAGTCCATTAGACAAGCTTGTTTGATTGTGTTTAGTTTGGCGCCATAGAGGCGCCGTTCCCTGCGCCTGGTCCAGCACTTCACTAGTGACTAGAGCGAACATTCGATCGTTGTTCTGTGGAGTGGCTTGTGTTTAGACTGTGAGAACAGTTGTTGCCTAGTTTCATCGACTGAGGATTGCAAAGAGATTTGCAGGAACGCTGATACATCGCTTTTTATCAGCTTCCGTGCGACAACGCACAAATCTGGAGCGACTTTGTTTGGAGAAGGAGAGATGAGCAACGCAATGACCTCGCTGTTTTCGTTCACTTCGCCTGCCGTCAAACGGTTGTTGGGCTGGAAACAGGGAGACGAAGAGGAAAAATGGGCCGAAAAGGCAATAGATTCGCTGGTAAAGAAACTGAAGAAGAGGAAGGAAGCCTTGGAAGAGTTAGAGAAAGCTTTATCAAACCCGAATCAACCGGCGAAGTGTGTGACAATACCGCGCAGTTTGGATGGGAGACTGCAGATCTCGCATCGAAAGGGGCTTCCCCACGTCATTTATTGTCGCGTTTGGCGGTGGCCGGACTTGCAAAGCCATCATGAGTTAAAGCCGTTGGATTGTTGCGAATATGCCTATAATTTAAATAAAAAAGAGGTGTGCATAAACCCTTATCACTATCGGCGCGTCGAAACGCCAGGTAAGTCTATAGACGTGTTGCCAGAAGACACGGATAATTGGCTCGTTGTCTTTGTATGTGTGAAAATTAAGAGAAGAGAGCACTGTCTGTAATTATTTGTGACTGCGAACGTCTTCTGTTTTTATGTGCTTGATAAAAAGGAGCCGCCAAAAAGGCCTGCTCTTGAGGTTAGGTTGACATGCTCCGAACGCGAAGGCTAGGCCCAAAACACGCAAGGTAATATATTAACAAGGTACCCATTGTGCTGGGGACGAAACAACCAATAACTTGGAAGTGCCTGCATTAAAGCGAGATCCATTCTTTACTGAATGTTGTGTTTCGCTGTTGAAGACGAACAGTTGAAAGCAGCAGTCATTGGGGACCGATTGCACTTAATAAATTGTTTTTTAAAACATCGAAATAGAAGCTTCATATATGCAAAGCCAAAGGCAATATCTCAATCTGCCAACTTCCCGTGCATGCCAATGTGAAAGTGGCAAGCCGCAAGATTTTGAACGTCGTAGTTTGAGAATGTTTTCCATTTTTCAAGGAATTATGTGTTACTTAACTCTTAGTCTCAAGACAAGAAACGTTGTAACTAGAAAAGGAGCTAAACCTCTCGAAACAAGATAAAAATTAATTATCTGTAATAACAAAGAACTAACTATTGCGTTTTTTATTAACAAAATTGTATGTCATATGGTTTCTACTTCAATTTGAATTCATATGAAATTAAGAGCATGTTGTTTGAAGATATGATTAGATTTTCCTGGAGTGGAAATGTTTTTGCTTATATATGAAGAGCTATGACCACTTTTATCCCTGTAAATATTGTAATGAATGAGCGAAAACTCAGTTTGTTGACTCTAGTCGTGTTCATAGTATTTGATCAAAATCCATAACTACATTTACATATTTTTGTGGCTCTGATTTGCCAGAGTGCGCTGCTGTATACCTTTTTCCAGTGGCATAAAAAGTCAATACGTGTAGTTCAGGCACTTAGGCCCAGGCATAACAAATTTGAAACAAACTACAACATTTTAATACAAAAAACGAAAAACAGTATAAAAGTTTTCTGAAATATTGAACCTAAATTTCTTTCTGTGCCTTTCCGGCATTGAGGTGACCAAAAAAAGGTCATCTAATAAAAAAGAGCATTGAAGATTCCTCTTTCAGAATGGAATACATGTAGATGTTATTTCAGAGTTAATACCACCATCTATGAACCGAATAGTTGCTAGATTTCAACATTTTCCTAGGGGAAGATACCCTTGGAGTCAGTTCTCATTTGGGTTTATAAATACTTGTATATAATTTAGGCTTACTTGATACTATGGCTACAAATAATTATCTCAAAAAATGTTGTAAAAACGTTTCTGGAAATATCTCAATTAAAGCTTTTTGATTTCCAAGTTCAGCATATCTCAAGAAATTCTCTGAACATCTCAAATATGTTGAAACATTTGAACCAAAAAAGAGTGGCATGAACTGTAAATCCTTGTTTACAATTAATCAATGTTTGCAGTAGTGATCGTCCGGGTTTGTGTAGGCCTGAGGAGGACTGTTGTTGGTGTCTGACGTTTCGACAACCTGTGCGGAAGTCATCTTCACTACCCACCCCTTACCAAAAACTCATTAGTGAAGCTAAACAAGCCCGCCACACAACTACCGCAACGCTAATGACACCGACTTAATATAATACACCATTAACAATATAAATACTGCCTACATGACCAACTTTGCTCTATTGACTCTGAAGATGACTTCCGCGCAGATTGTCGAAATATCAGTCACCAACAGCAATCCTTGTCGGGACTACACAAACCCGAACGATCACTCTACTGCAAACATTGACTAACCTGGGTTCAGACCATTTATTTTATTACAATAAATTATACCAATATATATATGTATGTACTTTGAAAACAAGATTTACCAGTGTAGAACCTCCTGCCAGCTCTGTTATATTGTTGCTGATTATTGTCATAAGATGTCAGCAAAAAGGGATTAAAATTTTCTAAAAAGTTTCTAAGTGAATCATCACTGCAGGATTGATAAAACATGATTGAGTACTATGTCAGCCTCTTAGTTTAAAGCACAGTAAGTTGCTCAAAAGTATCAAGGAAATTGCAAAATTTTACAAATATCTCCATGTTTTAGACTAAATATCCTGACTTCTCAAAATATCCCACCAAATCCCATGTCCATTTATTTTCTATCAGATGTGTGAAAACTCCATTTGTTAACAATAATGTATAATCAATTATGTTCAATAAGAAAAATGAAAAGGTCCTAATAGCATTGTTCTTTACCAGTCCTGCCACCTGTACTTGTACCAAGGCAGAGTGAGTACCCACGCCAAATGCCACCTCTCCCTCCACCCTTCCGGACTGCTGATGAACCTTTGATGCCATATAATGCATCCTACCCCTTCCCACGGCAAGATCGTCAGCAACAAAGTCCAGGGAGTTCTTTTGACATGCCAGGTAAGCTATTATTTTTGCAAACTGTTTGTACAATGTAAAGCCTTGGCTTGCATGTAGTGATCACATGGTAACAAACTAAGGCAGATATAACATGTTGCCATGAATACCATACTTTCACGCATACATGTACAAGATGCATCTCACATCTACGACGAACCCTTCAACTTGGGAGTCTGCCAGAGAGCTGCCAGAGAGCTTGGAATTTTATGATTTTTGAAATGGAAAAACCTCATATATAAGCCATGCCCCAACTTAAGAAATCTGCCATCACCTTTTAGTGAGAAAGTTGCTTGTTTGAATGGGTAAAATGTTGTGCAATCATGAATATGCTCAGAAAACCTAGAAGTCATGACACTTGCATAATTTATTTGGACAAACAAATGTTGGCAGCATTTTTGTAGTCCAATCAAAGATGGAGGCCAAACAGTAAGAAGCAGTTTTCTGCATGTTTAGCTCAAGTTCTCCAAATTTTTGCAAAATTAAAGGACTTTGGATAACCATGAACAATAAAGGAATGCAGGACTGTTTAATTTTTTTGTCCAATTTCAGACAATCACAGTGCCAGAAATACACCACCCTTGGTGGGGAGTTTAACACTAAAATCGAACTCTGGGTACTTTAATTTATTGGCATGTTTCCTGTATAAATTTGACAAAATTATTTGCCCCACCCTTGGACATTTGATAATTATGTTACAGGTTTGAGTTCAAATCCTTACCCTTTGCCTACCCCATACCCCAGGTTTAATACTGATAGGTGCCTGTAAACTATGGCTGTTGATAAACTCTTGTAAATCTTTGAAAAATTAACACTGAAGTGTAATTGTTCATGAATGGCTTTCAAGTGATTGTTTGTTTGTCATTCACTACACACTGTTTAGATACACCTGCGTACATGTCTGAAGATGGCGGCAGCCCACGGCCGGACCCCGGTCCAATGGATGTTGATCCTCCCCAACCGGTGTCACCATCTACCAGTGGTCGCTCCCAGCACAGTAAGTTCCTTTGTTTGTAGACAAGGTTTGCAAGCCACAGTGATTTCCTGGTTTATATTAATGTATTAGCACTAACATGCATGTAGCTGATCAGGGTCTTCATTAATTAATGTAAAAGTCCTAAAAATGTACACAATCTCTATGCATCCCAATATTAACCCTTTCATCATTGTCAGCCTTGCACATCAGCTTTTTTGGAACTCTAAGACTAGTAAAATTAAGTGATTTTCTTGTTTCATTGGCAATAAAGATTTCTCTCAAAGAATACATTTTCATTGATAATAACTTCATTTATACAATCATGTTCTACATAGATTGAAGTTTTATATTATACAGGAGAATGAATATTAAGGAATTAGGCATTTCTGAAGCTAGTAGTGGTAGTGGTAGTGGTAGTAGTATTAATTAATTAATTGATTTACTTATTTATTTACCAATACGGCAACCCCTCATGCAAGTGGTAGTGGTATTTGTAGTTGTAGTAGTAGTGGTAATGGTAGTGGTAGTGGTACTGTACAGGGTTCGTACTGGTCAAAAGTGTACGAACCCTGCTGTAGTGGTAGTGGTAGTGATATTATTAGGGCTAACCTCTCAACTTCCCTTCAGGATGCACTTTCATTTTTTTCCCTTAGAACTAATATGTAATTATTTTGCATCTTGAATAAAATAGGTATGTACGTATGTATGTATGTACGTATGTAGGTAGGTAGGTAGGAAGGTAGGTAGGTAGGTATGTATGTATGTATGTGTGTGTGTGTGTATGTATGTGTGTGTGTGTGTGTGTGTATGCATGTATGTATGTATGTGTATGTATGTATGTGTTTTGTATGTGTGTATGTATGTATGTATATATGTATGTATGTATGTGTGTATATATGTATGTATGTATGTATGTATGTGTGTGTGTGTATGCATGTGTGTATGTATGTATGTATATATGTATGTGTGTACATATATGTATTTATGTATGTGTGTGTATGCATGTATGTATGTATGCATGTATGTATGTATGTATGTATGTGTGTGTGTGTGTATATATGTATACATGTATGTATGTGGTAGTGGTGATGGTGATTACAGTGGTATCATTAGCATCAGTCTCATTTTACTTGCCGTTGTTCTGCAGCCCCTTCAGATCTTCCTCATGTGACCTTGGTAGATTACCAGGAACCACAATCCTGGTGTACGATATGCTATTATGAGCTAAATCGCCGAGTTGGGCCGCAGTTTGAAGCCAGAAGCACCAGCATAATTGTTGATGGGTTTACAGACCCGAATACTAATAATTCAGAAAGGTTCTGCCTGGGTCAACTCTCCAATGTGAATCGTAATTCCACGATTGAAAACACCCGCCGACATGTAGGCAAAGGTGTGCATCTTTACTATGTGTGTGGCGAGGTGTACGCCAAGTGTTTGAGTGATTCAGCCATTTTTGTTCAGAGCCGCAACTGCAATCACAGCCATGGTTTTCACCCAACCACAGTGTGCAAAATACCAGCAGGTTGCACTTTGAAGATTTTTGATAATCAAGTGTTTGCACAGCTGCTCTCACAGTCAGTCAACTATGGCTTTGAAGCTGTGTATGAGCTGAACAAGATGTGTGCAATAAGGATGTCGTTTGTGAAAGGTTGGGGTGCAGAGTACAACCGGCAGGATGTCACTAGTACACCATGCTGGATAGAAATAAAACTGGGTGGACCCTTGCAGTGGCTTGATAGAGTCCTTCAGCAAATGGGCTCTGCTCCAAACCCAGTGTCTTCAATTTCATAGATTGCTGTGATTGATAGCATCATAGAGCAAGGGACGTTCACCAAGTGCCTCTATTGGTTTAACCATACAACAAGTGAACTTGTTAAGGTTTTGTTCTCCTCTTGAAGGCGATTTAGTCATGCCACTGAAAAAAACCACATATATCATTGCTTGATATATGGTAATAAATTGTGATATATGGCTATATGGGGTAATAAATGGTGGTCTATGGCTACATATGGTGAGAGATGCTGAAATTAGCACTAAAGTAACAAAGAACAACTCACTAAGCCAAAAGTAAAGACTGGAGTAATGCCTCAAATGATAGTCCTTGTATGGATTCATACACTTAACATGTAGACAAACATTCATGTGTCCAGAAATGGCTTTTAACTGTTGTGTTTGAATAGCTATAGTGTGAGTTGACATTATTTTGTTTATATTTTGGGTGAAATGAAATGCTCTTTACATTGACAGTTAATTAAGGTACAGTAGGCATTGGAACTTTTGGCAGTTTTCTTATACTGTAGATGTATTGCAACAGTAGTGAATTTAATGTATGGTGGTAGCTGAGCATAGTGATACAGCAATTTCATTCATTGCCTGTTACCAGTGTTCAAATATGAATTGAATTTGGGAAGATGGGGGGATATGTACTCTTGTATGTGTTTGGTAATACGGACAATAATTCTGTATTACCAGGATTTGAAGAAGATTTGCAGAAAATTGTCAAATTCTCTATCTCATTTTAGACCAAAATGTGCCGTTTTACCGAATCTCAAGATCTAGTTCTGTGTTATGAATAAGTAATTACTTCATTGATTATGCAAAGGCAACAAATCAAAATCAGCAAGTTTTTGCATTAGGTTCTTAAGATCATAGTGTATACATTGTGCCAATGATCATGTCAAGGATCTTGCGGGATATAGATGTAGATGATCAGTGGGAAAGGTGCGAGCTGTACCCCTCACCACCCCCCCCCCTCCCCCCCCCATGTTACATAGTGAGAT
>JANVCJ010087775.1:0-10645 GCA_026413505.1 Epizoanthus ramosus
TGTATGACGTCATCAACAGAAAAAAATTACCTCAAATAATTTTGAAATATCACGTTCATTCTCCTCGTGGTGACAGTTGGTCGCTGCGAATCTTTCGTCATTATTACAATTCCCTTTAATAGTAACAGCCAATTTCTTGACGTCGCAGGTCCCTTAAGCCGTATAGTTAAATTTAATTGTATCGTGGCAACTGCGCTGCTCTTCAAACTGATGGGAGAGTTGAGTGATGGGGAATTTCTCAGTTGTGTTCAAAAGCTTTGCCGAGGTATCAGAAGAAATAAAGAAGATATATATTGATATATTTGTAGACAGAACAATTTAATTGAGGTTTTCTCAGATAAATCTCTAAACATAGCGCGGCATTAAATCTATTTTCTTCCATGTATACATGCACTTGATCAGGCAGAAGCTCGAATTTACACTACTCTTCTGATAAATAGGAAATCTAATCATATCGATGAGATCTTCACACATGGACAGAATGGAATAAATCATTATGAAGGTGGGGGTTCTTATTCAAGGAAGGGGTTATTTTATAAAGGAAATACTGTCTGCGTATCATACCTCCGTTTTGCCGTTAATTTGATATTCCTCGAAGAATATTCCGTCCTGACTGGAGCTGAGAATATATTTCGTAACCCACCAGTCGCGATTCTGTTGTCCTTGAGTGGAAACTCGGACTATCTTTACAGCGTTTTCGAAGTCCACTTGCAGCCACTGAAATTTAAAAAATTGCTTAAGCTTAAATTAAGAATCCCATATATTTGAAATTATCAAATGTAAACTATCTCCAAGTAAATAACATGTCTAACACATGGAAAAAGAGACGAAAGCAGACAATTGATATAAGTATGTGAAAGAGGTTGTTGTGCCTAGGGCCAGGCCCTACTCTAGGTCCGACTACCGTTGTATTTCAAATTTTCAACAAGAATGGGGCTTGGCCACTGCGAACAACTTTGCGTCACATCTGAAGATGGTAGCTTTATAAACAGATTTAGCCTCATCAATTTTTCAGTCACTTTAACCCTCTCTTTTAGATGTTCTCCCCCCCTCCCCTTCCCCTTCTGAAGGGGGGGGGGGTTGTATCAACCCCCATCCTTAATTATGGCAATTTTATATCGATTGGAATGAAACTTGGTGGGCACTAAATACAACCCACCTAGAATAGTAATCAATAGTTTAATTAACTTCAATCATGCATACATTTGCATAATTCATTAATTTATGCAATGACCTTGGGAATTTTTGGGCAAAAAAGAGCAATTACTTAAATTCTCAAAAATCGATTAGTTAATTAAAACCTAAATGAAACTTTTATAATATTGTAGGTAACATGTCTACGTGTTAGAACAACTTGCTTAATCGATATCCATTGATAACTTCTATTTTTCAGTGAACAATAAAGTTTCCGTATTTTGTCACTCTAAGTTGCTCTATTTGGCAGACTTCACTCTAATATATTGTTCAGATATTGTCATATAAAAGTCTCAAACTAAAACAAGATATTTTTTCTAAAGTTGTTTTCTAAATGCTGGTGTAAATGTAACATATCACATGGCAATTTAACTTAAACCAAGAATTTTTTTATATTGCCACCCCTCCCGTTTAGAACGGGGGGGAGTTGTTTCAACCCCCTTCCCCTAGTTTTTTATGACCCCCCTGCTTGGGTGAAAGAATTTCGTATCAATTCGGGCTGCTATTTCCTCTCTTTTTCTTTCTTTTTCTCTTTCTTTTATGCTTTTTTGAACAAAGTCAGCTGAATTTTTTGTTCGCTGAATTTTGATACGATAAAAATACACTTACATGGCTGTTTAAACACACAGTGTTGCGCATGCGTGCTAATGATATAAACACAGCCAGTAAAATGGGCACTGAGGCCTCACGGGTCAGAAGGAGCTAAGCCTGTACTGGACCCTAAAAATAATAGGACCTTGAATGTTAGCAACCCTGGACAGCTGTTTCGGCCTTGTTGGGCCTCGTCAGCACAGCATAGCTGCCAAACAGGCTCCCACATAAAGAGATAAACAAGATTAACATATACCCAACCAGCGAATAGTGTTTTTCGCGCGCTGTGATTGGTTCACTAATCAGTGAATATCCAGGATATTCACATTCACTGGTTTGCGATCGTGAACGCCCGCGGCAGCTTGGCTTTGGACGAAGAATAATTTTATCCGATTAAAATTGATAATTTTTAGAGCCTGTGTCTCACTGATTCACTGGTTGGGTATATGCTAACGTAATTATTCACCTCTGGTCTATTCACCTCCACTTCGGTGAATAATTACTCGTTAGTCCGAGCTAGCATGTTAATTGACAAAATGGCGTCGAGATTTCCCAAAATAAATACACGAGGCGGTACACCCTTTTTTGAAAATAAAAACGTTATTTTCAGCGATTATAATAATAATAATAATAATTCACTGATTCGCTAGTTTGGTATATGCTAAAACAATTATTCTCCTCAGTGTCGATGAGCAGCTATAGTATATTCACCTCGCCGCATTCGCAGCTCGGTGAATATCCTACGCTACTCACCTCCACTTCAGAGAATAATTGCTAATTATACAGAACTACAACCTGTTATATTGAGGTGAAGAGAGATGTCTTTGATAATGGACTTGCCAGATATTTCAACTGGTAGATAGAATAACTGTGTACAATTACATGTACCTGAAGACATATTTCAAAGCCTGAATGGTAATAGTAAGAGAGATCCCCCTACTACTGTCTATTTTTTCGTAACATATTCTAGGGTGGTGGTGGTCCTTTGGGACTTTCCCCCAAAATTTTCAAAACTGTAAGTGATCCTTGTAGGTCAGTGAGAAGTCTCTTGTTATTATTTTGTTTGATTGTTTGTTTTGTTTATGTGTTTGTTTTATTCAATTACTTTTATATTATCTATAGAGAGGATTGATGTATAATCTACCTTTACTTTCTATCAAATTATTTCAACATGCATATCACTAATATTATTTTTAAACTAAAGGGTGCACGAATGCCCAAATTACCTTTTCGGGTTTTAATTCGTGCGCCCCCACAATTGTTTTCCCCTTCATTTAGTATATATCAATTATTGTTTAAAATTTATGTGGAAATAAAAAAATCTAAATCTGAATCTGAGAAATACTGTTTAGTCAACAACAGAAAAGTCCAAGAAAGGTCAGAGACTTTTTCAAATGAGTAGGAAGCATTACACAGTCTTCTTTTTCTAGGTCTAAGGGTTTTCTAGGCTTTGATCTACACATTCATAACATCTATCAAGTGAACAGAGCAAAAACCATCCCATATCAACTTTTGGCTATCAATCTCAGTATTTCGTTTTGCTCTCCAATGTAGAAAACAATAGATTCTTAAGAAACTTATCTAACTTGCAGAATTATCTCATCTTCATACATCCATGAACCAAGGACACTTTTACGGGTTATGAAAAGCCTGGAAAGTCGTGAAATTTTAGAATTTCATTTGCCATGGAATTTTACTTTTGGTTGTAGAAATTTTAGTTTCGGTCATGAAACATGAATAAACGATGTACTAAATTACACAATTAGGTAAAATGTTTGTTTGAAAGTTCGAGGTTTGAAGGTTTGAGCAAAAATGATGTTGAAGATCACAGTTTGCATGTGAATAAATGCTTTGCATTTTTCTCGTCAAACGTTAATGACGTTTGGAAATGATCAAAACCGAGCGTGACATTTTCGTGTAATGCTTTATAAAAATTAGATCATGGAAAACACAAAAGAGTCATGGAAAAATTTCATGGAAACTCATGGAATTTTAGAAGTCCAAGAGAATATACAAACCCTGTTTTAGCATGTACCTGATTCAGAGTTCTGTTCTGCTGTTTCTTATTAAATATTTACTTAGTGTTACTGATTTATGTGCCTTTTTTCCAGTTTTCTGCTGAAGGAAAGAAGTATGGCTTGGATAAGTTTGAGTCAAAGATCTTGGAGCTGAACTTTAAACACAGTCCGTCCTATGAAAATCTTGAAGCACTGAGGAAAATCTGCAAGTATGTTCTTCATGACTCGTGATATTTCAAGTGTTGCTCTAATGGTTTAATGAACAATACCAGAAGACTTTGCTGTAACTAGGATTGTCATGATTGTAAAAAAGAATATTTAGCCTCTTGGATCTCAAATTGATGTAGTTGCGAACTTGAAACACAGTTGAAATATAATTATTTATCATATGAAAATCCCATAAGATACCGGATCAGTGGAGGATCTAGGATATTTAAAAGAGGGGTGGCTAATGGCAAATCCTATAGTATATTACATAAATTGGCCAGATATTGGGCTAACGTAAACTGCAGACCAACTTTAGTGGAGGTTAGTTGAGTCAAATGGGGGGTGGCTAGCCACCCAATCCACCCCGCCTAGATCTGCCCCTGCAGATATTAAAAGGGTTGAGAAAGATCATATCTTTGCACATATAAAATCTTGTTGGTTATTTTATGCTTCTTTGAACAAAGTCAGCTGATTCAGAAGTTCGTTTTTTCTTATGGACTTTTATATAGTTTTCATGTTCGCTTGTTCAGAAGTTTGTTTTTTCTTATGTATTTTCATATGATAAAAAGAAACTTACGTGGCTGTTTGAAGATATGACTGATTTTCTCATGTCGAATTTTGCTACAAACTTGTTCGCTACACTCACTCGTGTGAACATTGTGAAGTGAAAAAATAATTATCGAGTTTTCAGCATTATTGGCACATAGGGCAACTGAGAATTGTTGCCCTATATATAAGAATATGTGGCACTACAGTGTATTAGCCGAGATAGGGATATTATAGCTAAACCTTTTCCTCTATTATTTGATGTAGACCTCAAGAATGGACTAAATCCAGAAACAACTGGCTGAATCATCTGAAGACCAATTCAAGGTATATGAGTTCTCCAAATTCCTTTACTCGTACATGTATCATTCAGACTACTCACATGTTTATTATCGTAGCTAATACTCTACACTACACAAACATTATTTAAATACACACGTATCTTATGTATCTGTATCTTGCCTTAGTACTTACTAGTGCTAAGAGGTGGAATTTTAGAGCCCCTTCGTATTTGGTAAATCTGCATTAGAAAATGGCCAAAATTGATTGACAAATTTTGCAGTTTGCCAGAAAGATTCTTATTACATGCAGATCTAATTGCTAGAAAACTGTATTGATATTTCACAACTTTGATCGGTGCTTGATGAGATAGATTGAAATGCAAATGACTAGATCCCATGCTCTTCAAGAACTAAAAGGCCACGTTAATTCTAAAAGTTAAGAGCATTTTACATTAGATACCTGCATTGTTTTGTTTGTTTGTTAAGGTTACTACACAGGTTGAAACCGCTCAAAGTATCAAATTTGAGATTTTAGGTGAACGAAATAGCACATTACTTAAGCTTAAAATGTTTTTTTTTTCAAATATCTCAAATATTTCCCGAGATATGGCGAACGAAATATTTCACCGGAACTAAATTTCCCATATGATTCACTGTTGTGGATCTATACAGCTTATCGCACTGTATTGTTTTTAAAGGAAAATCAGTAATAAAAGTAGTTGTAGTACTGAGGTAACTATACAATTGGGGTGGCCATAAAACAGGGCTCCATTGCAACTTCAAGAATTCAGTTGGAAATGATGCATAGTTTTTCACTTCATCAAATGTTTCAAATATTACATAAACATTACTTTCTTTCAGCCAAAACAAGGAAGCTTTCATTGAGGTATTTGGCTTGTCTGAGATGTTCACTGACTTAAAGACTGTGTTAACAAGAATGCCGTACAAGGATGATTATCCAAAGATTTGTAAGAAGGTAATACATGACTGGTCCATTGGTTTTGTTTTCAATTGAAATTAATAGGTAAAAAAACATTGTAACACACTTGTGACCATGTTGCATTATCATAAAGATTTACGAAAATGTAGTATTGCTGATCAAATTATCACCTAGAGCTCCCCAAGGTACAGGGCCTCATATCTCCAAAATGTATTCACAAATTATTTTTGTACTTGATCTTTTGTTCTCTGCCACCAAATGAGCTTCACAAAATATCTGCAACAACTCCTGCATTCACTTCAAAAGGTTCATTGATTTTCAATTATAGAAAATCTTAAACGCTTTCCATAATTCTAGACTACTAAGTAATTAGATTTGGTTTTCCACCATTAAGCATATACATACCAAATCAGCAAATAGTGCTTATTGCTTGTTTCAGTCATTTTCGTTTTTAGCCTTTATCAATTGTAGATACAATAATTTAATTAGAGAAATTACATGGGGTAATAGAAATTTAAATGTAAGTTAGTTCTTTTGTTGTTGTTGTTGTTGTTCGTGGAACATCTGAAAACTAGCAGTTCTTTTAATTATGTAATCCACATACAGTGCTATTCATCTCTGGGCACTCATGCATGAAACGAGACAAATAATGAAGGGAATTTATAATTGTTAGTTTTCATTGCATCAGATGGAATCACACATGTACACTAAGGGAGGATTCATTATTTATCGGGATGACCAGGTCATGTAAAAAGAGACAGGGTATTCTATTTTTTTTTCTGAAAAATGCCGGGCCTTGAAAAATGCTTGCGGTAAAATGACAAAAGTCCAAAATGGCCCTGCTTCAAAAATAAAATAAAATAATTAAGTTTTTATATTTGATTGGACATTTCTGACGGCAATTTGCCAACAATCACACACGTTCTTTTGTTTGGGCTGCTATTTGTGGCAAATTTTCCCAATATTATGTTTACTTCAGACAGGGTCTTGAAATTTTGTTAGGAACCTCTGATGGGTGTTGACAGGCTTTGGAAAAAAATAGACAAGTTTGGTTCAAGTTACACGACTCGGTCCTCTCGATAAATAATGAACCCTCCCTAAGAGGGACTGTGATTGGTTTAAGGGGAAGATAAAAGCCGATTGACTTTAAACTAGGTTTGTAAGAAAAGCTTAGGAACCACTAAGTTTTAGCACGCCAAATATGTGCGTAAAGGCATAAGAAAAATTCTAAGAATTTTTTCTTAGCATATCATCAACGTCCGCCATTTTCGGCAGACAGTGACATTCGAAAACGTCAAAAATGAACTCCTTGTACATGTAACAATAGGCCTAGTAATCTTCACGTGGAAATGCACCAACCTGCTTGTGTAAAATGCCAAGAAAATAAACTTTTCTTGACATTTTAAGTGACTTGAATTTTGCTTAGCAATCGTTGAATCTAATGTAAAGTCGCCTATTGTCAAGTATTTATTGGTCTCAAAGCTTGTAATTGGTGATAGAAGCTTCCCGCTTTATAGTCAAAGTCTCGTGAAAGTGCATTCAGATTGTGGTCGGACAGGTCCTTGTTAACTGGATCTATAGCTTGAATCTAATTTGTGTTCCATTTCACAGATCAAGACCGTTCTGGAGAAACTAAAGGAAACTAAAGGAGTGAAGAAAGCTTCTCTTTTTGCCTCTGCTTGTTCCAGCTGGCTTGCAGTGTCGTTGTGTAAATCAACCTATAGCTTCTGGAAACGATCCTTTAATACAGTGAGTATTATGAGTTTCTAGAGTCTAGTAATAGATTTCACAGTAACATTTGTGTACACTAACCTTTTGTTCAAGAACCAGCAGGGCCGGCGAAAGGTGGTGTACATTAGGGGGACCAAACACTGATCCTTCTCAAGCACCAAAGGCGTGAGCTACTAGGAGATTCTGGGGGCATTCTCTCCTGGGAAATTTTGATAAATGAGGCCCTCTGAAACGCCATTTCCTGCATTTTATCAATGTTTTTACATCAATTTTTCGGTCAACCAGGAGTTATATTTTCAAAAATCTGTACTTGTCCTGAGAATTGGGGGGGGGCATGGCCCCCCCTGCTGGAAATTCAGTCACTTTTATTTCCTTGTCTTGATCAGTAGATCACTCCTCGCTATTATTGATTCTTATCATTTCTAAAGTTGTACTTTATTTTAGATTGCGCCAGAAATGACTGAGTGCATGAAAGCTATCCACAAAGTCGATGTTGCAGAGTTTTTGTCGATTCTGAAGGATGCCATCGACCAAGTTTGCACAGTAAGGGATATTATTTCTCATTATCAAAGTCTACATGTATGTTTGATTTCCTCTAGCAACTGCCCCAACATTGAAATTGTCAGTTCTTAATTTTGTATTATAAAGGCAGCTAGAATTTTCTTGATTATCATGGTGTACAGGGCCTTCTCTATTGCTGGCCTCAAGCTCTGGAACAAGCTTCCGTTAGAGCTCAGAGCTGATAGTTTTAAAAGAGCCCTAAAGACTCATTTATTGTAAATAGCATATGATTAGAAGTTTAGAGTTTAGTTTTTAGGATTTTTGTGATTAGGTTTTAGTGATTGGTAATTTTTAGTGATTAGAAGATTTTAGTGATTCGTAGATTTTATTGGTTAGTAGTTTTTAGTGATTAGTAGTTTTTACTGATTAGTAGATTTTATTGGTTAGTAGATTTTATTGGGTTGTAGATTTTAGTGATTGGTAGTTTTTAAGCATTGATAGTTGCACGAGTACTAAGTTCTGTTTTTTGCAGATGTACTTGAGTAACACCGTGCATATGGACAAGAGGCGAGATCTGAAACAGTGGTTGTGTTACGTAAAGGTAAGGCCTTAATCTGTTTCATTGAATTGGTAAAAGTGTTTTTAAAAATAGGGTTAAAACCAAATATTTTTTAGTTTTAATTACCGGTATCTGGTAGCCTTGATGATGACTGTAAACTTGTCGAAAACGTCTGATTTTAATTTTTGTAATTGTAAATATAAAATCCGACCAGAACATTGAACCATCAAACCTAGTGGCAGTCTGACTCGATTTATAATCCAATACTATTTATCAGACTGCCAATATCTTGCTTTGTAAACTTTTCTTTTTGTTCTGTATAAACATTGTATACCTGTAGATATGAATAAAGTTGTTGTTGTTGTTGTTGTAGTTGTAACCCTATTTTCACATTTTTACCATTTTATCTATTCAATGTATCTTAAGCAAAGATTATGTCCAACATGGAACTTATTAAAGTTTCAAAGTATGCTACTATTTGTGACTATATACTGGGTAACAAAACAGAATTGTTACACAAGTGACTATCAATATGTTACACTTCCGGCATGACCCGTAGGGTTTCCAAGTTCGTGGAATAATCGTGGAAATGTCATAAATTTAGTGAAATGGCCTTAGGTCGTGGAAATGTCGTGGAATTTAGGGAAATGGCCTTAGATCATCGAAATGTCATGGAATGCCTTGGGTCATGGAAATGCCACGGAATTTAGGAAAATGACCTTAGCTCATGCCGGAAATATCATGGAAGTTAGGGAAATGGCCTTAGATCATCGAAATGTCGTGAAATTTAGGGAAATGGACTTAGGTCAATGGAAATGTCATGGGATTTCTTTTAGTTTTTACCAGAACAGAATCTTGCTGTTTGAAAGTTAGAATTAGTCTTGCGGAACGATATACGGTCATGGAAAAGTCATGAAACTTTATTCCAAAGTTTCTGTGGGAACTTTGTCTCATAAGAGGTTACAGTGTATCATCAACGGTCATCTGGATCCTCCTCTGTCATAACTTATATTTTAACATATGTAAATCCATAAGATACTGGGTATTGAAAGTGTTAATAAAAGTTGGTCATTGTATGCTTTTTCGAAAGGTTTTTGATGCCTCAGAAGTTCTTTTTTCTTATGGATTTTTACATGATTTTCTTGTTCACTGGTTCTGAAGTTCGTTTTTCTTATGGATTTTCATATGATACAAATAAACTTACATAGCTGTTTGAAGATACATCTTTTATTTTGTGTCAAATTTTGCAACAAACTCGTTATCTGCGCTCACTCGTATGTTACTACATTCGACACTCGAAGATAAAAGGCTCTGTATCTTCGCACAGCCATGTAAGATCCTCTGTGTATCAAAATAAGATGACGAAAACTCGTGCGCTGGCAACGATAGTGAATGTGACAGCATATTTTCCACCAGTGAAATGTAATAAAACTTACTTTCTAACAGGACCTATACCTGGCAGCTGGAGAGAATGTGGAGTGGAGCCGAGAATTTCACAACCTGACCACTGGTAGATTAAAACGGAAGCCTGCAGTTACAAGGTATAAGCAAACTATTGTTATTTTGCAGCCTGAAGTGATCTTGGTTTTATTGACCTGTAACCGAAGGATGCCTTAAGTCTGTTGAATTGAATGAGAAAATAGAAAAGTTCGTCGAGACATTTTATTTGAGATAATATAAAATTTCTAAAAGGAAAAGACATTTTATACTAAAAGGAACACATAGGCTAAAAATGCATCTCTGATTCTATACATGTATTTGTGCAGTTAGGTTCAAGAACAATAGTGGAGGGGTATTGTGTAGTTACTCCACGGGTTATAAAGAAACTTGGCCCTGGTTGTTAGCTTATATAATAATAATAATAATAATAATAACTTAGTTGCTTATAAATGCGCATCTAAAAATCTCGATGCGCTTACAATTTTATAAAATCTATAAATCTATTTACAACTTGTTTAAAAAAAATATATATATATATAATAAAAGAGGTAAAACAATTATATAGCTGGGAAACTAACAGTTATAGGCGGCTCTGAATAAATAGGTCTTTAGAGATGATTTAAATTGGGCAACAGAT
>JANVCJ010087786.1:0-10643 GCA_026413505.1 Epizoanthus ramosus
CTCATCTCTCTATATATAGCATGCATGTAGGAACTATTTTGATAATTATCGCAGAGTAATTTTTTACATTGTCATTGAACTTTTAAGTTCACAAAGTCCTGCTCATCTCTCTATATATAGCATGCATGTAGGAACTATTTTGATAATTATCGCAGAGTAATTTTTTACATTGTCATTGGTCAATTGGGGTCTGTAACTTATGGTATGGAGCTCAGATAGGCAATATATATATAACTTAAGATATAATTATAATACTCTATTAACATCATTAGCTCAGTCTGTACTATAAGTTATGGATCCTCCACTTTTCTCCCTGCACATGGCCCACACCCTCTGCATGATACCCTTGAATAATGTTTTTGAATATCTCTGAAACTAAGAGGCAAAATGCAGAAAGGAACATACTTCGGTTGCGTCTTTCACTATCATTTCATTTCCTGTACTTAAATTATCGCTAGACCCCCTAAATGGAAATAGGTGGTCAAAATTGGGGGGTAAGGGGCTGTACCGTGTGCTGACAGCTGTGTCTGGTGAAACAAGTGGCTCCCTATCTGGGAGATGTGTTTTGACCTGTTCCCTAATTATGTCATATACCCAGTGAAAAGATGTTAATTTAGTGATAGATAACAGACATTTTAAGCTAACAGAAAATTGTTCTCTGCAGATACTGGTGTGTATATATTACGAAAACCCAGTGCTGAGGATGAAGTACAGGTGAACATTGTGTTTATTGTAATAATATTATTATTAGTTGACACTGTTGTTATTTATCTTATTATTATCATGATAATCAGCTTTATCATTTTCCAGGTAACCCAAGTTTGCATCTCTTAAGTGGAATCAGGGTTTGCATGGGGTCTGAAAAATGTCTGGAAATTGAAAATCCTGTTTTCCAGGAAAATCTGGAAATACAATACAATATAACACAATACAATACAATACAATACAATATAATACAATATAATATAATACAATACAATATGCACCATTTATTCAGCCTCCCAACAGGATGGGACACAATTATCACATTTAACTGTTCCATTGCCTTTAATAGAGTCAGTCTGGTGAAGTTTGCAGAAGGCGGATGAAAATTCAGACCGTTTTAAGAAAAGTTCTTATTTTTTAAAACACAAAATTTTTAGATCTGCTGAAACCAATTTTTTTACAACTATTATGAACACAGATCGCTCAAGCAATTTTATTTATTATTAATCTCTTGTTGATTTTTTTTTCATTTTGATCTTTCTTTTTGCATTTTGCAATGCTTCCTGTAAACTTTAGAAAAGAACTTTGAAAACAGTGCAACTAGACACCTTGATAAACCCTTTACAACGCTTTTAAAACGCTGAAGCTTGAGATTAATACTTCATGACTTCTAAGCTCAGTTTACTGTGACCACAATGATAGCCTGTGAGCATGACCCCAACCAAACTTTAATCTGCAAACAACTTTTATTATGCCTTGAAACATACATGTATTCTTAGCATAACTAATATTTTCTTGACAATTAAACACAACTTGTATTCCTAGAATCTAAACTGTAGTTGTGGTGTTCACGCTAATGGCTCGTTGCCATGGACAACGTAACACCTAAACAATACGCTATTGTTACAGAAAGATATGGAGCATGCCATGTCTTTATTTACTGCGCCTGCTTACGACGCATGTAGACACAGGCGTAAGTTTGCAACCTCAACGCTACGTGGCCAGCCCCATGCTCCACAAATCTACATATCATTGTCCATGTCTAACATGCAAACTGTGTTCTCCATCTATCAATGCGCCTAAGACGTGTTACCAATTCTAGCGGACTGTTAGAAGGTTCATGTGAAGACTATGTGACCTTATTAAAGGGTGCTTTTCAACTATCTTCTGTGAATAATGCATTGCAAAATTGGACTCTTAGTTTATGAGGGGGGGTGGGGGGTAAAGCTGCTGCAAATCGCTGGTGGGTAAATCAAGATGTTTAACCATTTTGTGTTTTGAGTATTTTGACATGTGGACCATGGGAATATACTCCTTGAATGGTCTCAATTTCATGTGTTGTTAAAAAGTCATTACATCTCACCCAATTTAAATCATACCGATATGTCGAGAAGCTGTTACACTGCATTCAGTTTGAAAATCGCTCTCAGTACTTAGAGGGATAATAGTTTTAAAAGGCATCCAAATTCACACGGTTTCAAAAGTGAAGGTTTTGTTATAAATGCTAGCACGTGCTATTTGCACAAGCTATGGCTTTCACCAAAATTACCACAAAACAAATGTCTACATACTACTGAGGTTGTCTTAACTCTGTCAGTCCAGAAACTACGCATCCTACTCCATTTGTGCATATGGCTACGAGAAATAAGCAAATTGATTATCGCCAGCCGAGCAAGATGTGTCAATATATCAAGAATTATGTCAGATCTCGACTTGATAGAGTTAAGATACTAAATGTGTTTGTGCGATTGCGAATAGAGACACAGATACGATTTAATTCCCTAGCTTAGTTGTTATGTTCCAAAAATGACACGCGTACAGGCAAGGCTGTTGTGAAATCTCTACATCTACTTACCACAGTTGTCACTGGTTCAAACCTAAGTTTTAAATTTTTTAAATTAAATTGAATAAAGACCAAATCCTAAAAGACACAACCTTACATGACTTCGGGCAATTGAAGATGTCATCCACTGTTATCCTCTCGAAGGCTATCTTGATAAAGATTAGAATTGTGAATAACTTTCACTCGTGTGAGCAACAAAGTTTATCTTGCAGTGTTCTTAACCAGTAACAAATCCATTCCCCCATCAAATAGCTGCAAATCCAATTTATTTGAAATGATTGGAGTTCATAAAAGCCACCAACCTGGATTGGATGACGTCACACAATTGTCAAGCAACCATATAATGTCAGGAAATCCAAGACGGCAGTCCCTGTTACGTCCACATGAGTCTGGTTTCCGTTAGAGATTGCCGTACTATGCCGGAGTAAGGAGTAGGAAATTGGTATTGTAAGAACATTTTAGCATAAACTTTCTCACTCATCCAAGGGTCCCTAAAGTGTTCTAGAGTCCTAAGAAGTAGCCTTCTTCTTTGATCCTTTCGATGTCTTCTTTACAACAACTTTCCGGGAAGTGACAACTGTCTCGCCACCTTCGTCCTCGTCAAAGCCATAGCGCGTAGACTCTGCTGGCTTGTCCTCCAACTCATCAGGAAAATCAGAATTGAAGAAGGACCTAATCATGCTCTCTGAAGGTTCCACGTGGATTGCAGTACTCTCGAGCTCGCGGGCACGTCTGAGTGTGTCCACCTCGCTTTTCAGGAACGAGATTTCCCCGACCCCCTTCTGGCATTCGTTGTCTTTGTCATTCAAAGCTCTCTGTAGATCTTCCATCTGCATGCGATAAGAGTTGTTGCGATTCTGTAAGCCTTCCAGCGTCTTAGAGACATTATCAGATTCCATCTCACCCTTCGTCTTGTAAGCGGTGAGCTGAACACGGAGCTGATCTTTCTCACGTTCGCTATCATCAAGTTGAGTCTCCAGACGGACGATTCTGGTCTTCAGTGTGGTAACTTCAACAACTAGCTGCGCTTTACCGTCCTGGCACGACTTGTTCTCGTTTGAAAGCTCGGACATTCTGTGCTGCATGACGGTAATTTCATCTTCGTGTTCCTCGTTCGTTTCCCGGCAGATCTCGTATTTTTCCTCCAGTTCCGAGATGCGCTTCTGGTAGGAAACGATTTCTTCTCTGAGAGTAACGGTCTTAGCGTCAATGGTGCGGTAATTCAGCTGGGCAGCTTCCAGTCGCTCACGTGTGAAGTTAAGCTCATGTTCCATTGAGGCGAGCATTCTATGCGCGTTGAGCAGCTCTTGTTGGACCTCGTTCTCACGGTCCTGACTTCTCTTGTAGGCCTCCTGTAGGGCGGCATAAGCAGTGGACTCGTCATAGTCGACACGAGTCTTGAGTGTGATCTCATACTCGGCCTCAATCTTAATCAACCTCTTTTGAAGATCGTCATTCTCTTGCTGCAGGTTGTCCTTGCTGTTGCGGAGAGCTTCCAGCTCGGCTTGCAGATCTGCAATTTTCCTCTTGGCAGACTCAAGGTCGTGGTAGAGTTTGCTCTTGTCGCCCACCAGTGTCTGGTTGGCTTGCTCTAGGTGCGTTATGCTCTTCTGCATGGAGTCTAGTTTGTCCTCCAACCTAATTAAAGGTAACAAACAAGTTAAAGTCAGTTATGTACAATCAGATACATCATAGCCCAGGTCACCTGGCAAGATTAGCTTCTTAGTTATTCAAGGTGACCTCCATTTAAACATGTTATTAGTTTTATAATATCGATTTTTGTGTATGTAAAAACAACACCTATAATTGTATGGAATAAATATATGTTGTTGTTATTATAGTTACAGAGAACGTACTTGGGCTAAAATGGAAGGTACTGGTCCCTCGCTTATAATTATTGCCATTAAAGTTTGTTCTCAAGAAAACATTGCATTCTGGGTAAATGACAGATATTCTGCACTTCTTCGTAGTTTGTCCATATATAGAAAAATGTAATAGTTTTTTTCTTACATAGCCGTTCCATTATTTATCATTTTTGTGACTCTTTAAGGTATTCAAATGCTTTCAAGCAAAAATCAAAATGTGACGTCATAACTACGTCATTACTATTTACTCTACATTTTCTCTTGTGTCCTTGAGTGCTATTGTGCAAGGCCACGACTTTAAATGGTGATAAAGGCTGTTTTTACCTGACCACTGCCGAAAAACTGCATTGTGACAAAAGAGATAGCGAAGGTAGACTAAGAACGTAAATTATGAGGTCATTATTACGTCATAATCAATGAGTTGACCAAAACATATAAGATAGACCTTGTTACTATCAACACCTGTGCCAACATTCACCACTTTAGACACAAGAATAAGAAAGTTATGATGGTGGCATACTGTGCCCCCCCCCTGTTCTGTGAGAGGTCAAGAAATATATTCATTTTATTATGTCTCTTCCTAATTGTGTGTTTATTGTTATATCCGGATCGTAATCGATATTTCCTAAAGTTAATCTTCTACTGTATTTGCACCTTTCTACTCTAACCTCGACTAGTCTTTGGTATTTTAGCTGGAGTATTTTTTTAAAAAAAATTATATATGCATGTGAAATAAAGTAAACGTGAATGTGAAATTGTTTCAATATTCAAAGGGGCAACTGAAAAGGTTTGTTGATTAATACTAGATCAGTCAATAGCGTGAGTTGCAAGCATGTACTGACACCTTTTACCTTCTATTGGGAGTGATATTCCACATATGTTGGATAGCCCCAATCAACGTAGAGGATATTGCAAAAGATGGCGGCTGTAACTTTAACCACAATACCTTACGAACCTAACACAACGAATAGACACAGAGAAAACCATATATTTTTGCGAAATTCGTCCCTGTACTAGAAACGTTGTACATGCTAGGTTTGACGTTTTTGGACTTTTCAGTGCATTCTTGTGAGTGCTTTTAGGGCTTTCGTTCGCTAAGAATTATGGGTAAATGTACTAGTCGCCATATTTTTTATTATGGTCAATTGTTCTCACCTATTGTTATCATCCTTTAGGTTGTCATTGTTCTTCTCTAACTGGTTGTACTTGCTCTGCAGGTTGGCGAGGTCCAAGGCCAGGCGATCTTTCTCCCCTTTCACAGCTTCCAAGTCCATAGCGTCGAACATGTCAATGCCAGCCTCCACTTCTGGACCAGCTTCCACTTGAACGATTGTCTCTTTCTCGATGTAAGTTCGCTTCGTTTCTTCATACATTTCCCTAAACAATTAAACTAGTTAATGTACGTAACGATATCCCAGACAAAACAAATGCAGAGGTAGAAAGATAGACAGGCAGTTGATAAATGTATGCATGCAGATAAATGGATAGATAGATAAGACAAAAGAGGCAAGACAAGATGAGACACACACATATTACGAGATCAAACTCTCCAAAGGACAGTGCAATAGTGCAGAAATTGCAGCTGGTGTCCTTATTAGGCTTTTAGCACCATTAACACTAAATATTAGTATACGCAGATAAGAAAGACACAGACAGACGGACGGACGGATAGAAAAAACTGGGGAAAGAACAGGCAGGTAGACTGACATATACATACAGCTATAACATACCAAGTTTGTTTATTTGTTAAGCGTATGAACTAACTTAAACACTTAAAGAATGGAACACCGTGTTCATTCTCAGGAACTTCGTATTATATTACCTGATGGTTGTTATCTCCAACTTGAGTCTGGAGTTTTCTACCCGGTACATATCAACTTGGTTTTCCAAGTCATCGACACGAGGCTGGAGTTTAGCCATCTCATTCACGGACGACGATTTTTCACTTGTCATGTTGTCATAATCGCCTGTGTTGGATTCAATTGAATTATGTCATTATCGATTGTCAAAATCGAATTCTATGAAATTGCAGGAAACATGTCGCGGTCTGTGCTTTAACCTTTGCTTTACTAAGCAATGTATAGAAGCAAAATGTCCCAAGTTTTGAACCCATTGACGCTAAGTAATAACATGACCATTCATTCTGCATTTGTTGAACAATAGACATATTTAGTGTTATTTGTTTCTTAAAATGGAAGAGTTCAAGAGTTTTCTTCAGTTAAAACAACTCAAGTACAATCATTGGAGGATGGGCAATGTTTAACTGACTATACACAAGATCTTTCTAAGCAGTTTTGAGTACTATTATTAAACATAAACGTTGTTATCACTATTGCTATCACTATATTACTATTACCATTACTATTACTATCACTATCACCATTACTATTGCTATTGCTATTATTATTATTATTATTATTACTGTTGTGATTGTTTTTACTGTTACTGCTACTATTATTACTATTATTATTTTTACTACAACTTTTACTACTACTACTAGTACTACTACTACTATTTTTACTACTACTACTGCTACTACTACTACTACTACTACTACTACTACTGCTACTACTACTACTACTACTACTACTGCTACTACTACTACTACTACTACTACTACTACTACTACTAGTACTGCTACTACTACTGCTGCTACTACTAAAACTGACGACGAGATTGTTAAGAAATGATGACACATGTTATAAAGTCAGTAAGTCAGTAATTGGATGCCAGCTGAAACCCTGGAGACTGATAGCTCGATCAATTCCGGGTTACTTTAAAATACTTCAATCCTTTAGAGTGAAAGTTTTAGTATTGAAACGCTCCTAAACAAATTACATGTTTCAAGTTTGAAGTTTTATTTTAATATCTGTTTGATATAGTTGTTTACAATAACCACACTTTAACATAACATTAATATAAACATTAGAGAGCGAGGATTGATATGAACGGTATTGGAATGGAGCTGGCGAGATATCAAGATTATTAGGCTTAGCTTACTGCTTAGCGCAGTGGAGGCAGGCCGCTACGTTGGGACGAAACGTCGCCGTAACTTTGGTGGACTTAAGGCGATATAAGGCGACGAGTTTGCACGACATAAAGGCGACTTTGCGCGACGTAAGGCGACTTTACACGACTTAAAGCGACTTTGCGCCACTCAAGGCGACTTTGACTTAAGGTGGCTTTGTGCGACTTAAGGCGACTTTGTGTGACGTAAGGCGACTTTGCACAACGTAAGGCGAAGTTGCATGACATAAGGCGACTTTGCATGACGTAAGGCGAATTTGCATGACTTAAGGCGACTTTGCACTACTTAAGGCGACTTTGCGTGACTTAAGGCGAATTTGCACTATTTAAGGTGACTTTGCGTGACTTAAGTCGACTTTTTGCGATCATGTTGATTCTGGTGTAAACAGACGCGCAAAAAATTCTCTTGGAAATTGTAAAATTATTGAAACCGTGATGATCTGTCTTCATACCATCATAGTAGAAACATTTGGTTTCTGTAAGCTCATTCAATGTAAACTGTTCAGCAGCTTGGACTTTCCCGCGGGGTTTCCCCCGAATTTTACAATTCCATATTCCATCAAGTTTCAATTCTTATATTGTGACCATACCAGTCACTTTTCAAAATGGCGCTGTCTACTGAACTGATGTCAAATAACAACAAATGTCTTTCACTGCATGTTGTGAAAATGCGCGCGTTTAACAACCTTTGTATTTTAAAAACTAATGGTTTACGCTTGCGAATTTATGTAGAAAACAGCTGGATTCGGAAGCGTAGATTGATATGATTTTCAAAACCAATATGGCTGAGTGGGTTTATGGGCTGCTGGTCTCATTGAAAATCGATCGAAATAATGAAACAACATAGAAAACAATAAATTTGGACCTGAAAACATTTTACGTAAACAGGAACACTATTAACACACCAAACCCGTCGTTATGTAGGAGTTCCCCAAAACGGAGACTTTGATAAATTTTAAACTCTCTATATTAGCTAACGTGTTTTGAGCTTATGTCAGTATGGACTGCACCTAATTCAAGAATGGTTGACCTGTTATAGAAACATAAAACATAAAAGATACGACATAAAGGAATTATGAGTAGCGTCCTATTAGTGTGTGGCGTCTCCCACGTTGGGGTTTTCGCACACCAGTACGATGGGCACAAATGGTTAGCTCAGTATAGCAGTAAATCCAGTTGAGTAAACCAGGTATTTATAATGGATAAGGCACTTTTTAACATTCCCACAATTCCTTTGGGTCACATGTTTTATGTTTGATGAAAACAGGTCAACCTTTCTTGAATTAGGTGTATGTCAGTATGCGTTTAATGTAAGATCGGCTTCTAGTTCTCTTTAGATCGTTGTACGTTCTTCTCAACAAGACAGTGAATATATTAAAAACCAGAAGCTAAACATTCAACAATTCACAAAATGGGACTTCCCCACTGGTTTTCCCCGAATTTGACAATCTAAATAAAATATTTTTATACGATAACGTGGATGTGTTCTTGTCGAAATTAGCCTTTTGAAATAAATACCTACAAATATATAGAATTAGCCCTAATTAAATAAATACCTACTAAACAATTTTCCAATACAACATACAAATATAACCTCAATTACTTGTTCTCACGCTTTAACAAGACACAGTTAAACTTCTAAATGCTATATCTGAGACACGCTGAATGATTCATAGTTCCCTTTAACTAAATATCGTTCATTTATGGATTATTTTGAAGAAACTGCAAAATTGGTAATTTCCCAGTCGTCTTCGTGCACGTAATCATATTCTGCCTGCCTGCACCACATATATCATGGCGTTGAGCCGAAATGGCCTCTGGCCAGATTTGAACAGATGGACTTTCCCTGTTCTCTACAGTCCACTTTATAGCTTTCTTTTCTTTGTCGCATGCAGCGCAGAAATTATTCAGTTTTATTTTGTCTTGTTTATATGCGATTCTCTATAAACTGTGATATAAACATCCCGAAAGTTGTGGAGCACTCGGGAAGCAAGAGATATACTCGAGCCGAGTGTGAAACTAGCTTCTTTCGTTCTCTATAACTTCCGGTGTGTTATATAAACATCTTATTAACCGAGTGCGAGGTCTGTCCGGGAGAATATTTTGCCCGAAGTCTTTCATATCTGTACGAAAGACCAATATATTATATGGCTGAAAGACCGATATATTGATATGGCTCATTTGTATTTATTTTTGTTTCTTTCGACATTGTTTTCAAGTCCGTTACAGACGAAAAGTCTGTACGGTACGTTACGGACCTAAGTTTCAGCCAATCGGAACGCGGGAATTTAGTTACGGACCTAAGAATCAGTACTGCCATATAATACACACAGTTTATAGACACTCCCACGCGCCATTTTATTGCTTAAATCCCTAGCCCCAACCCTCACCTTAAATCAAGCTTAAGCCCGCCATTATATATGTGTTTGTTCCCAAAACAGATGTCAGACAGTCGGTGCATGTTGATTCGTTAGCTCTATGTATAGCGGCTTTTAGACTGTGTATATATGTGAATACATGTTTTATTAGAAACCACCAGCCTAAACATTCAACAGTTCTCACAATATATGGGACTTTCCCACTGGTTTTCCTCGAATTTTACATATATATATTTTAAATTTTATTTTTCCAATGTAATATGGAGTATATAATCTCAGCCGAATCTTTTGGAAGCTAGAATCGGTTGTTGTTATTATATTAAATTATTAAGGCACAGTTAAACTATAGCTTCAAAATTTGCTTCAAAATATTCAGTTTAAAAAGACTTACGATACTTAATTGAATTCTATGTTTGAAACACACCGAGAGATTCATTAGCCATTCGTGTGTGTGGAAGGGCGATAATCACTTGTATAATAAGTATTAATATGTAAAACAAAGCTTTTAAGCATCGTTCAATTATGCATGGGTTATTTTGAAAAAGCTGTGGAAATGGGAATTTTCCCCAAGTGTCTGTAATTTAATATGCTTCTGAATATGCTTTGTTTGCCGTCATCTCCAGTGGTGCATATGACACTTACACGTGTTCGCGTGTTCCCGGATGCAGATGGATACACTTTTTTTTTTTATAAGAACCTTTTTTATAAGAACATGAGGCTGAAAATCGCCAAAAATTTAAGAACATGATAAGAACATGCTGAGGCTGAGAAGGCGAAGAACATTTATTTTTTAATTGCTATTGTGTGCATCAGCGTGACATGCAT
>JANVCJ010087797.1:0-10642 GCA_026413505.1 Epizoanthus ramosus
GAAGGTGTCGTCGGAAGGTTCCAGAACCAGGGCCCGGGAAATCTTGCGGAAGTCCACCCGGCGCGTATGTGTGGCCCCGCCGAGGCTGGTGAAATGAAAGGTGATCCGGGAGTTCTGGTGGAACTGAAGGTGACTCACCAGAGGTTCTCGATAGCCACAGGTTTTCGGGTCGACCAGGTAGTCGTCGGTGTTGAGTTCCAGCTCCTGGCCGCCATTGAGTTCGTTCACGAGGGAGTCGGGGCATGGAGTGGGGCCCGTGCCACCGGGCTGGACCTCAAAGGTGCAACCGGCCAGGGTCTCGCCCTCGTAGCGGACCTTGACGTAGGTCGGATTGACCGTGCCATCGAAGCAACTGCCTCCGGGCTGGGCCTCATACCCTCCCAGGTTTTGATCAAAGTAGTAGTCGAGGGGAGCCGACGGGGCACCGCTTTGGGAGATGGACTCCACCCGATTCTGACCCAGGGCGGGCATATACGACGCGATCAGTCTGGGGCCACGGGTGGTCTCGACCCTGGTGGCGAGGAGCACCCAATCGGAGTTGAACGTGTCGCTGGGGTCTACGGTGCTTGCGGGTGGGGTGAAGGAGACACGGCCGCCAGACACTTCACCACCTGGCTGTGTCGTGTGGGTTCTGGGGTTGAACCACTCCGTGCGGTAGCGTTGGCCGGGGGCAAGATCGACCCAGAAAGGGTCTTTGGTTTCGCTATAGACGAGGGCTTGCTGACCGGAGTCCACCAAGCAATAGCTGGTCTGGCAAGCGGCTGGGGTCGACCGCGCTCGCCGCAGATCGAGCCGTTTGCTCATGTCGCGGACATCTCCCAGGTAGATCCGGGCCGCTCGCACGGCGTTCTTCACTGACGGTTTGAAGGAGCACAGGTTGGAATTGGCCAGAAAATCGTTCTGGTCTACGTGCTCCATCAACAGGTTGTGAATTCCCCGCGTGAAGCTTTTCCAGATCCACTGGCGGTAATCTCCCTTCTTGGAGCTGCCGAGGATCGTGCCGGTTCCGCAGCCGCCCACGAAGAGATGGTCTGAATCGCTCAGGATCACCTTGTGTCTTTGACCTGCCGGTGGCACGTGGGGAGGGTCGAAGGAGTAGTTTTCTCCGCTGACAGAGGCCGGCGAGATCCAATCGGCGGCGCTGTCCCACAGATGATTGTTTCTCGAGCCAGGGCTTGAGCCGTAGATGGTGCGGCCCACAGGATGGCGTTTGCCGAAGCGTTTGCACTCTTCCTCTTTGAGGAAGCGCACCATTTCTTCCTGCCAGGTGTTCGATGCTTCATGGCTTTCATTGCTGATTTCCCACAGCACGTTGTCAAAACCGCGCAACTCGGTGATCACGCGCAAGACGTAGGCTTTCTGAAGAGTGGTGATGGCAGGGATGCTCAAGGTATGGACATCCTGGCCCGAGGGCTTGCCGTTGAACCGCCGATTTGTCGGGTTGCCATCGATACCCTGGCGGTTGCTGTCGGCATGGAAGGGATGGCTTTGCCAGGGATCAAAACCAAAGGTTGGCGACACGTTGCGCAGACTCCAACCATCGAAGAGCATGACACTTACATAGATTCCCCGGCGCCGGGCTTCCGCGACCCGGGAGCGCAGGCGAGTGAAATACCCATCGTTCAGCTGGTCAAGGTCGAACAGGTTGCCGGAGCGTGCATAGGGCAACGGAGTGATGTCGTTGGTTTCTGAGGATGCGCCCTTGGATCGGCCTTCCCAGACCCAAAGGCGGACGAAGTTGTGTCGGTGTTTGGCGAGCAGATCGAGGTAGGCCGTGAATTTGAAGGGCGGGCGCACACCACCCCAATCCTGGAAATTGTCCCAGGCGTGGGAGCCAGCGAAGTGAATCGGCTTACCGGCGGAGTCGATGAAGTAGCGCGGGTTCTCGGGGGCGGGGGCGAGAGTGAGAGGGCAGGCGCTGGAGTCGGGGAGTTTCTGTTGGGCGGCCACCCCTCCCTGCAAGATCGCGGGCAAGAGCAGCATGAGGGCGAGGGTGAGGTACAGTCGGCAGGGGCGAGGGGGCGTCTGTGGGATCATGGTGTTCCTCCTGGGGTGTTTGTTCAATGTCAAGCAGCGCGGGCTTCCTGCCCACGCCGCAACGACTTCCGACCCACAAGGCGATGTAGGTGAGTTTTTGTTTCACCGATTCAGGGAAGCGTCTCTTCCTCAGGATGTGGCACCCACAGTTCATAGTTGTCGAGATAGAGCCGGCCCTGGCCATTCCTCACCCCCATGGCGCCAAAGCGCACCGAGTCCACCTTGAAGGCGCCGTTGTCGAGCCCCGCGAGCACTTCCCTGGCCCGGCCCTCGATCCAGCTCTCCACCCGACCCGTCGTTTCGCTTTCTGAACAAGGCGCCGTGCAGACGGCGACTTCGATGCGCTGCATGTTCTCGGCCAGGGGGCGCCAGGCACCGCTCTTCCAGCCTGTACCGTGACGTGATTCCACCTTGGCCAGGGCCGAGCCAGCGGCGTTGCGCCACACCCAGACCCGCAGGTGCTCCTGCTTGTTGTCGGGCACGTTCCGGCTCACCATCCCCAGAAGCAGGGCGAGACTCCCCGGCTTCATCGGCCGTGGGTCCACATCGAAACGCACGAAGGCCCGCGGTTCCGCCTCGGGGGTGGGGTCGAAGAGGTAGGTGGTGGCCTGGCGGGCCAGGCTGATTTCCACCATGCGGTGCTCGATCAACGCAGCCCGGGCGGCGAGGTGGACTCCTCTGCCCCACTGCATTTTCCAAGCTCCGGCGAAGGTGGCACCCTGGAAATCATCTCGATGGCTCAGGGTGTAGGGCACTTCCAACTCCATGATGCGGACGTAGAGTTCGTCGAGATCGAGATCCAGACCACCGCCCGCTTCCTTGCCCAGGATTCCGAAACGATGGCTGCTCAACACCCAATCTTCATCGACCCTGAAGAAACCGGTCTGGCCGAGAAGCCGGGTTGGGTGGGAGACCACCTCATTTGCCGGCCCTTCGTTACCGACCAGCCACAGGCGCGCGGTGTCGCTCATCGTCGGATCGTTCAAGATGTCGAAGTCGACTCCCAGACGCCAGGGACCATCCCCAGGCAAGGGGGCGAGGGCGCTCCTGTGCAGGCGTTGATCTGAATCCTTCACAACCACCTGGGCGAGCCAGGAGCCGCCTTCATGGATCACCCGGATCTGCAGGCGATTAAGATTGTGCGGTGCCCCTGCCTGGTAGATCGCCTGCCCTCGGCGTGTGGTTGGTGGATCTTGGAGGGGCGGCGGCGAAAACACCGTCGATCCATGCACGGTGGTGCCACCGGCGTGGACCTCACTTGGTGGAATTGGTGTTTCGCGCTCGTCGCAGGCCGAGGGCTCATAGGCCAGGAAGCTGTCCCGGGTCGCGGCACCCCGGGTGCGGAGAACGTTCTCGCCTTGGAGATGGGTGCCGGAATGGATCGAGATGCCTTCTGGCGCCCCCTCGATCTGCCAGTCGCAGCGCTCCGAGATTTCCAGATCATGCCGTACTTTCTGGAAGGGTTGGAGCTCGGCGGCGAGAAAGATCACCGTATGCCATGTTGGCGGCGCGGTTCCCACGCGCCAGCGTAGGGTGAGGCTATCGCTACCCACCTCCTCGAAGCCATCCCCAGCACGATACTTGAAGCCATGCGGCGGATCATCGATCCAGGTGCCGTGGCGGGCTCGGGTGAAATCATAGGAGGTGGGCGTGAGGTCGTGCCCCTTGAAGATGGCCGACCACGGGATGGTTAGCTCTCGATGTTGCCCGGCGGGAAGAACGAAGACCGACAGATCCACGTCTTCTTCCAGGGCGTTCACTGGTGCCACGGTAGCCAGCAGCCAGCCACAGAGGATCCCGATCAACTCGATGTTTCTCCACATGGTGTCTCTCCTGGTCAAAAGGTGAATTTCAAGATGCTTCCAATCTCCAGGCGTCATCTATCGAAAAGCGTTTCAAGTGCGAGGGCTGCTAAACTGGTTTACCATGAGCCCCGATCATTGGTCGCGCCTCCGTTCCCTGGTCGACGCCGTCCTGGAAGCGCCGTCGGAAGAGCGCACCCGCTTGCTGGACGAGGCCTGTCGGGACGAGCCCTCCCTGCGGGCGGCGGCCGATTCCCTGCTCGCCGCCATCGACGAAGCGGGTTCCTTCCTCGACCGTCCGCTGCTCGAGCCGACCGCGGCAGAGGAAGGCGATGCAACAACACTGGAGATTGGCGAACGCTTCGGCGCCTACCGTCTCGAAGAGCTCCTCGGCCACGGCGGCATGGGCAATGTCTACCTCGCACGTCGCGCCGACCAGGCCTACGAGAAGCAGGTCGCCATCAAGCTGCTCCGTCCCGGCCTCGAAACCGCGGAGCTTCTGCACCGCTTCCACCGCGAACGGCAGATTCTGGCCCAGCTCGACCACCCCGCCATCGCCAAACTGCTCGACGGCGGCAGCGGCGACGAAGGGCGGCCCTTCCTGGTGATGGAATATGTTCCCGGCACCCCCATGGATCGCTACTGCGACCAGCAACGGCTGTCGATCGACGACCGCCTGCGGCTCTTCCTTGAGGTGTGCTCCGCCGTGCAGTTTGCTCATCAGAACCTTATCGTCCACCGCGATCTCAAGCCGGGTAACATCTTGATCACCGAGGAAGGGGAGCCCAAGCTGCTCGACTTCGGCATCGCCAAGCTGCTCGCTCCCGATACCTTCCCGCAGACCGTGCTACCCACTGCCCCCGGGCTGGCCCTGATGACGCCAGAATACGCCAGCCCCGAGCAGGTGGCGGGACGCCCCATCACCACCACCAGCGATGTCTATTCCCTCGGTGTGTTGCTCTATGAGTTGCTCAGCGGCCACAGTCCCTACCGCCTCACCGTCCGTCATCTGGACGAAGTGCGGCGCCAGGTGCTTGAAATCGAACCGAAGAAGCCCTCGACGAGGGTGGGACAGACGCACGCGGCGAGCCAGGGGGCACCAGGCGACCTCGCCCACGTCCGTGCCACCGACCCGCGGCGCTTGCGCCGTAAGCTAACGGGCGATCTCGACACCATTGTGCTCAAGGCTCTGCGCAAGGCCCCCAATGAGCGCTATGCCGCGGTGGGGGAATTCGCCGCCGACCTGGAGCGCCACCTCGATGGCCGACCGGTGCGCGCCCGTCCTGACAGTGCGATCTACCGCACGGTGAAATTCGTCCGCCGCCACCGGGTGGGGGTGGCGGTGGCGCTCACGGGGGCCCTCGTGGGGACAGCCTTCGTGGTGGCGCTCGCGATCCAACGCGCTGCCGCCCTCGACCAGCGCGACCGCGCGGAACTGGTTTCGGAGTTTCTCACCGATCTTTTCGCCATTCCCGATCCGGTGCGGGCCCGCGGCGAGGCGATCACCGGGCGGGAGTTGCTCGACCGGGGCGTCGGCCTCATCGATCAACGTCTCGCTGCACGCCCCGCCGTGCGGGCCGACCTCGAAACCACCATGGGTCGCACCTACAAGAACCTGGCGCTCTACCCCGAGGCCCGGGAGCTGCTTGAGTCCGCCCTGGCTGTGCGACGTCGTCACGGGGATCGTGCCGGGGAGGCGGCGGTGCTGGAACTCCTGGGGGAGGTCTTTCTGCAAGACGGCGACTACGACTCCGCCGAGCCCCTGGTGCGGGAGGCCCTTGAGCTGCGTCGTGGGTTGTACCCAGTGGGCCACCGGGCCTTGGTGGAGAGTCTTCGGCAGGTGGCTGGACTGGAGGATATGATAGGAAATCCCAATGCCCGTGCACATTCGGAGGAGGCCCTCACCCTGGCCCGTCGGCTGGCGGTCCGCGGCGGTACGGAGGAGCAGGAACTCCTCGCCCTGGTGCTCGATGGCCACGGATTGGTGCTCTACCGCGCCGGATATGGGGAAGAGGCCGCGGGGGCGTTCAACGAAGCCTTGGAGCTGTATCAGCAGCTCCAAGGAGACGAGCATCCCGAGCGCCCCACAACTCTCAACAACCTCGCCCTGGTGCTTCAGGGCCGCGATCCGGAGCGCGCCGAAGAACTTCTGTTGGAGGCCCTGGCGATCACCGAGCATCGGTACGCGGAGGCCCGCCCCGGCCTGGCCACCACCACGGGCAACCTGGCGCGGTTGCTGCACCGCAGCGGCCGGCTGGAGGAATCCGAGGCCCTTTTCAAGCGGACCCTCGAAATCCAGCGGCAGGTGTACGGTGGCCCTCATCCCCGCATCGCCGCCAGCCTCAACAACCTGGCCCTGCTCTACCTCGATCAGGCACGGCTGGAAGATGCTGAAGAGTTGCTGCAAGAAGCCCTCGAACAGCAGACGAGTGTACTACCGCTCCATCATGCCGACAGGGCTCAGACCCTGGGTAACCTGGGACTGGCGCGGCTGCGGCGCGGCGCACTCGACGCCGCCCGAGACGATCTGGAAGCAGCCCTCGCCATTGCCCGCACCACCACGGCAGACAGGTCCCAAGGTCGCGAGGTTCCTATTTTGAGTGCCCTCGGTGAAGTGGGGCTCTACCGAGGTGACCTGCACGACGCAGAGCAGCACTTCCGTGCCGCTCTGGAGATTTCGCGGCGGTTCGATGAAGATTCCTCGCAGCTGGCTGCGGCCCTTTACAACCTGGCCAATGTGGTGCATCGAAAGGGGGACTTCCCTGGGGCCCGGGACCTGTACGAAGAAGCCTTGGCGTTGAATCTGCCCAGCCTGGGCGACGAACATCTGGAGGTGGCCCGTATCCGGGTGGGGTTGGCCCTGGTGGAGAACGAGGTGGCGAACCACCCCCGGGCCGAGGTCCTGGCACGGCAGGCCCTGGCAGTTCTCGAACCAGTCCTGGGCCCGCGCGATGCCTGGGTTGCCGCGACCCAGCGGGCCCTCGGCATCAGCCTGCTCCACCAGGGCCGCTTCGCGGAGGCCGAAGCACCCCTGCTGATGGATTTTGAGTTTTCCCGCGGTTTGGAGCCCACCCCCGGAACGCGCACCCACCGGGCTGCGGACCACCTCGCCCAGCTCTATGAAGGCTGGGGGCGGGCCCGGCAGGCAGCCCCCTACCGGCGGCTTGCCGAGGCCTGGGAGGGAACCAGATGACCGACCGCCGAGAACACATCACCGACCTCCTGCTGCAATGGAACGAAGACAACAAAGACGTGGTCGATCACCTGATGCCCCTGGTCTTCGACGACTTGCGCAAGTTGGCCCGCGCCCACCTCCGCCGTGAACGCTTGAACCACACCCTCCAGCCCACTGCCCTGGTCAATGAACTCTACTTTCGCCTGGTGGATCGGAAGCGGGTGGCCTGGCAGACCCGGGCCCAGTTCTTCGCCTTTGCCGGCCATACCATGCGCCGCATCCTGGTAGACCACGCCCGGGGTCGCGGTCGAGCCAAGCGTGGTGCAGGGGTCTGTCGCCTGTCCCTGGATGCGATGGAACAGGAAACTCCCGGCCATGGACAGCCGGGGGATGTCGACCTCATCGCCCTCGACGACGCCCTTGAGGAACTCGCCAAGATGGATGAACATCTGGCTCGCATTGTCGAGCTGCGCTTTTTTGCTGGCCTTACCACCCGCGAGATCGCGTCGGTGATGGAGACCAGCGCGGCGGGCGTGAGCCGACAGTGGACCCTTGCCAAGGGGTGGCTCTTCAAGCGTTTGGGCTGATGCCATATCGCGCGGAGGGACAATCGCACGTTCCCCCCCAGACTTCGCTGCATCTCGACTCGCCGGGTCCTGACCCGCAGATATCTGTCTGCCCGCTGCTGGAACGTCGCGCGACCTACTCGCTCATCTCAGCGATGAAGCGTTCGGCCTTGGCGATGGAGGCCTGCATATCGCCGATGAGCTGGTGGACATCATTCTCGAGGAGGGTGGCTTGCTGGTCCAAGGAGCCCAGGGCCTTTGCATTGAGATTGTGCTTTAAAAAAAGCACCTGATCGCGGAGCTTCGTCAGCACCGGCCTCCATCGAGGCCGAAGCCTTCTTCATGGTGGCGAGGAGTTGGCCGTAGCGGGTCTTGGTTTCCCGCAGTTTCTGCTCACTGACCCGGCGATACTCGCTGTTTTCAAACTGGTTGATTTCCTGCTGCCACTCATCGAACAGGGCGAGGGCCACGTTCTCCACCTTGACGATCTTCTCCCGTACCTTTTCGGCGCGGGCTTCAGAGTCGTTGTGTTCACCCTCTCAGAAAACCACAGGCCCGTCAAAGGCTCCGCCCCCCATCATCTTCCGCATCCGCTCCGCCACCCGCATCGAAAGCTCCAGCGCCTGCTCATAGTTGAGCCGCGGATCCACAAAGGTACGGTAGGAACGCTCGAGTTCCGTATCGGCGAGACCGCGGGCGCCGCCGGTGCATTCGGTAACATCGTCGCCGGTGAGTTCGATGTGCACACCGCCCAGGTAGCTCTCGTGATCGACGTGGATGTCGAAGGCCTGCTCAAGTTCTGAGAGGATGTGGTCGAAACGACGGGTCTTCCTGCCGGCTTCCGTTTTCACGGTGTTGCCGTGCATCGGGTCGCAGCACCACAGCACCTTCCGCCCAGCTCGCTCAATGGCTTCGATGAGCGGCGGGAGACCGTCGGCAATTTTGGTATGGCCGAAGCGGTGAATGAGGGTGAGCCGGCCCGGTTCGTTGAGCGGGTTGAGGCGCTCGGTGAGGGCGATCAACTCGTGCGGGTCGAGATTCGGCCCTACCTTCATGCCGATGGGGTTGGCAATGCCGCGGAAGAACTCGATGTGGGCGTTGTCGATCTCCGCCGTGCGCATGCCGATCCACGGCATGTGGGCCGCGAGGTTGAACCAGCCCGGTTTGTGGGGCACCCGGCGGGTCTGGGCCTGTTCGTAGAGCAGGTGCAGGCCTTCGTGGCTGGAGAAGAAATCCACCCGATCGATGGACCCCACATGACGCCCCGCCAGGGTTTCCATGAAGCGCAAGGATTCACCGATGCTCTCCACCATGTTCTTGTAGGCCGTCGCCCGCTCGGAGTGACGCACGAAGCCCAGGTCCCAATACTCGGGATGGTGCAGGTCGGCAAAGCCACCATCGATGAGCGAGCGCACGAAATTGAGGGTGAGGGCAGAGCGAGCGTAGCCGGTCAGCAGGCGCTGCGGGTCGTGGCGTCGTGACTCTTCATCGAACTCGATGCTGTTCACCAGATCGCCACGGTAGCTCGGCAGGGTTTTGCCATCTCGGGTCTCGTTGTCGTCCGAACGGGGCTTGGCATACTGGCCAGCGAAGCGCCCCACCCGGATCACCCGGCGCTTGCCGCCATGCACCAGTACCAGGCTCATCTGGAGCAGAATCTTCAGCTTGTTGGCGATCACCGAAGATTCACATTCTTCGAAGACCTCGGCACAATCGCCGCCCTGGAGCAAGAAACGTCGCCCCTGAGAAGCCTCCGCCAGTTGTGATTTCAGATTATCCACCTCCCACGAGGTCACCAACGGCGGCAGCGTGGAAAGCTGCTTCATCGCCCATTCCAGTTCCTCCGGGTCCAGGTAGGTGGGTTGTTGCTTGGCCGGTTTTTCCTGCCAGCTGCTCGGGGTCCAGGTGTGCATGGTTTGGGGTCCTCTCTTGGGTGGTTCCTACTTCCCTCGAAAGGCATTATAGGCAAGTGGGGAGCTTTGAGTATAAACAAGATGGTCGCGTTCAAGCATCCCCATCGCCCTGGTGTGGCATCTGCGCCGCGTGGAGCACGCGTTCAAAGAGCCCATCGGCCTCGAAACACTCAAGAAGTACCTGGGCGAGACGCCGGTCTCCCGCGGCGGTGAGGTGGATTCCGTCCTGCATGAAAAGGGGCTCCATCTCGGCCCTGGGCAGGCTGGAAAAAACGGCGGCCGGGTCGCAAAGGAGGGCACGTTCTTCCGCCGCGACGCTGCGCACCGCCGCCACGTAGCTCTGATGCAGTGGCACCAACTCCTCCAGATCACGCAGCCAGCGGGCCCCCAGATGTTCCGGCTCTTCGCCTTGTCGGTGGGACGTTGCGGCGGTGATCAACACCGGCCGCGTTCCAGAGGCCTGTGCCCCGCGCACCATGGCCCGTAGGTTCTTGATGAAATCTTCGAGGGGTACCCGGTTGGGCCAGGGCTCCTGCCGCGCCGCCACCGCCAACATTGCCTTGCTGGCAAGCTGCACCAGCCGCAGGCGGCTCACCCGGCTCGAAAACACCCGCTTCACCTGGGCCACCTGTGCGTCTTCCACTCCGAAGCCGATCCAATGGTCGTTCCAGCCGTAGTAGAACGTCACCACCCGGGGTGCCAGGGGCAACACATCGCGCTCCAACTGTCGAAGCCCCTGGTGGGTCGACCACCCCGCCACCCCGAGATTGCCGTAGGCTGGCGCGGTGCCGTAGCGCTCCGCCACCAGGCGAGCAAACTCCTCGTCGTAGTGGCCCAGATGGGTGCAGGAATCCCCCATGAACAGCAGGGGCGGGCGCTCGCGGCGCAAGCGTTCCAGCTTTTCGGCGTAGTCTTTTGTGACCCAGAAGAGATCGTCGTCCTGGCGGAAACCGATGCGCATCAATTGCGGGTCGGGTTTGCCAAACTCGATGTCTTCGGGCTGCAATTCGTAGGAAAACCCGGTGAGCCGCAGGGTGAGTTCCACGACCCCGAGAAGGAGTCCAACGGAAACTGCCGCCAGGGCCAGATTGGTCGCCAGATCCCGTGCCTTACCGGCCTTCTTTTTTGCCGGCGCCGTCTTTGCCGCCA
>JANVCJ010087808.1:0-10641 GCA_026413505.1 Epizoanthus ramosus
CTCACTCGTGTGTTACTACATTCGACACTCGAAGATAAAAGCCGTATCTTCGCACAGCCATGTAAGATCCTCTATACACCATACCATACTCGGTCGCTACGCTCACTCGTGTGTTACTACATTCGAATCGACACTCGAAAATAAAAACCGTATCTTCGCACAGCCATGTATGATCCTATATATATCTGCCGGTTGGTGTCCGGTTAAACATTAACAAGCAAAAGAAATTAAACAGCACCTTGTAAAGAATTTCGGCAGGAACTATTTACATAATGTTTATCTCAGGATACACTTTAGAACTGCGGCGTTCTTTTCAGCCTTCTAGACATAGAAAACTAAAGGAAATACACATTTATGAAAATATGTTTCTGGATACAAATGATATCAACGTACAGTGACTAGTGAGATCAGTTATGAAATTGTGCACCATTAATTGGCAATTTATTCTTAGTAAGGCATTTACGTTGTTCTGCAGCTGATTCTGTTTATGGCGTTGGCTAAAGGAACATCGGCGGTCCGGGTTGGCCCAGTGAGCCCACGAACGCGTGCAGCTATGAAGGCAGTAGAGGCGTTGGCAGAGGTAACATAGTCATACAGCGGTCCCAAACGTTGGCCAATTGGTCTATCATTAATCAGTTGGGTTTTTGTATCGTCCGACTGGGAAATATTTCTAGGATTTCACTGTTTTTGCTCGGTTTTCTAGGTAGATATTAAAACATATTGTGTGTAGACGGGGCGTGAAGTATCAAGTAAAAGTCAGTGGATTTGTGTGGACTGCAATCATCATTAAAACCCAAAAATGAAGTGCGTTTTCTAATGAAAATGATTTCTGTCCGCACGGATACGCTTTCGCAAACTTGTGTTTTGAAATGAACTCGTATCCGCGTGGACATGATTTATATTTAAAACTGATCGATGCAATTTTAAGTGATTCCCAGGCGATCAAAACGAGTTGTGAAGCAACAAAGCTATAATTGGTGTAACTGCTGTGTGATGAATATGTGTACACTATTCTCAATATCAACCAATTGCATCGCTTTTAAAAGTAGCGGGATAACTTAAAGATCTCCAGAAAGTACCGTGGATAGTGAACATAGTACCAGAGGTGTGATCTCGTAGATCCTGCTCTCTTGGTTATTTTTAGCCAGCACTGCGAACTTTTTACGATTTCTTTTGTAATATTTGCGCCTGTTGTGCTTTCTGTCGTAAACGTTTTTGTGCGTTTCTTTTGCAGGTGAAATTTTCGGTTTCAAGGGATTCGGAGCAGAACTCGCGTAGACAGAGCAAGTCTTTTATCATTGAGTGTCAAGGACTTGGGGTAACAAATGGCTCTTTTGAGACCAAAGAAACGTAAACGAAATGTAGCAATACATCTGCAATAAATTTATGTCGGCGACAAACTGACAGCAGTTGGCTGAAAGAAGAGAGAACAAGGCTCGCTATGGAATCCAGTTGCGAAGCCAGTCACCATGGTTACTGGAACTGACAGGAGTGTTGAACCACTCTATACAGCTAAGGCCCTGTTAAGGATGTGACTGTTCGTTTAGCAGTCACCTTCAGGGTGTTTTTCTTGCATTGTTTGCGCCAAGTCAGTGGAAGAAATGGTAAATAATATCGAGTAGGAATAAAGAAAGGGATGGCGAAAGGACTCGTAATTACCCCTCCCCCCAAGGGCTGCTAGATACCCCTATTTCAGTATCCAATGTTGGTTATTGGGAGGACGACCGAATCCAGGTATGCCCCCAAAAGTTAGCTTCTTAAGGTTGAAGGGACAGGAACTGAAGTATAAATTAAGAGAAAATTGTCAGACCCGTTCGTTCGGAACAAAACAAAAAAGAAGAGAAAATTCGAAAAAATGTATGTCCTCAAAAGTTGAATTTTTGACAGCCGGTTTTGGAACATGATCAACGTTGTTTTTTTGACCGAAATGAAAGGGCAGACGTGGCCTGGCACCAAATGTTTTTTTATTAACTCGCTACCCTAGTAAGTCACAATGACGATATTTTCAAGTGTTCTGACCGTCGTTGACCTCAACATTCCTGATATTTTGGGAAAGACGGTCAAGTGGCATTCGAAGTATCTACTGTTACGATCGTCTTATCTCTTTCTATAGAAATCGCAGACGCGTGGGAAATTGTTTGGAAAAATCAAAACAAACAATGTGGATCTCTCTTGTTTACATCGCGGGATCTAGGATCTCGATATTTTTCGGACATGAGGAGAATAAAGCTCATGAAAGCTTTCGCTCTGCGCTGTTATCAAATTCAAATTTGATAACTGACCGACTACTTTGTAAATCTGACACGAATTAATTAAGACCATGAATTCGAAACCCTCTTGGCTCGCGCGCTCCTGTCAGCAAAAACAATGACGCAATATTGAACTTTTTGAAAACAAAGGTTATTACAGTTCTTACAAGGTTCAATAATTGTCTTGAATTACTAATATTTGCTACTGGATTCGTACACGGATTCAAAGAAACTTGGAAAAATGAATGATCTCGTAGACTACCACGATATATATAGTTTTTACCAGTTTATAACTTTTGACAATAAAAAGTTTCAACAAAAATGAAAACCAAAAAGGACCTTGGCGATGCACTCCTCAAGATATTCCATCTGAATTGCACTTCTCCGTTGTCACCCACCAATTTCGTTTCCACACGTGTGGACATGGTCTGACATTTCACTCGGTTTTGAAAGGTTCTCTCAGGACTCAACGGATTACAGTACCGCGTCATTCAGTCATTTCTCATTCTAAGTGATGTATATAAATATCATACCTGTATGAGTAGGGCTTGACAAGATCTCCACAGCCTTGGCTATTAAACAAAACGGAAGAAGAAACCCAGCCGGCTTCATCCTGAAATATAAAGAAGAACTATTTTGATCTGGCACGTCACATTAGAAATGAATTCAGACTAGCTTTCACTTGCCAAAAGGAGCATATCAGGCCTTCACTGTTTGAAAGTATTTAAATGTGACATTTCTAGATTTATAGAATAAAAGGTTACAAAAACCACAACTTTAACTCCTTTTTTGCACCAACCTTTCACAATTGAAGTCTAAAGTACAAGCGATGCGGTAGTGATGCTACGAACCTTCGAATATTCGGAGTCGTTGAGGTCAAGGTAAATTGCTGTTCAAATGTCAATTAGTTCTAGCGATGCGCGAAATTGTTTTAGTCGAACGTGCCGTGATAATGAGAAGAATATACAGATATCAAATCTCGAATGTTATGTAAACACGAAAACCAGAATATAAGTATATCGGTTACCCAGCGGGACATGGGTTTATCGCTCAATATTTGTCCTTATCACATGATACATAACCTTTCAACGTCACACCGGCCGGTCAATGAAGCTGTTTTTGTGTATCATAGTAGCCTGGCAAGATATTGGCGCACTCCGAATTCACTTCTTCAAGCGAGTGCGTAATTTAGCAGTTTCGACTACATTTCCTCGTTTAGCCCTCCCCTATTCCCCAATTTCCAAATAGGTTCTTCAAGTATGTAAATATACTTTCCTTGGCAAGCTTCCATTTTTGTTTTCTGTTTTAAAAGGGAACAGATACGGCTCAGAAATCAGACATGTAATGAAAAATCGTTTTAATGAGTTGCTTTGTAATTATTATGCACATCACTGAATTCATAGTGAAATATCTTATTCTTAGTCATCCATAAATGGCTACCGTTTAGCAAATCAGCAATCATTGTGACCATACATTTTAAAACTCAAAAATGCATTGATGCATCTAATAATAATATCACGCAGAGTTAAGGTTATAAGGCTGTCATTATAAAGGATTAGGGTCATTTCACACATAAGCTTGTATTAATAACTGAGACAACGCATGCTAAGCGAGAAAGTCTATATAAACTATAAGTTATGATGAAAAAAGCCCTCCGCTCCTCTTCCAGAAGCTAGAAGGGACACAATAAAGTACGAAAGAAAACTAGAATTTGGAGCAGACTTCCATAACTGTTCTATAATAAATCAAATAACGTAGATATAACGAAAGCTCTTATTGGCTAACAGACTGCTCTGAAAACAGTGTTACGACAGAGGCGAAAACACTCACTTTAGCTGTGTTTATGCTTATTTCACAAACATGACAGCTATTTGTGTTATAACCTGTGACAAAAACAAGTCGAAAGCTGAAGAACACACGAGAAGAAAGAGAAATGTTCGCCTTCTCATGCCCCCTTAACCTTTTTTCCTGCTCTACAACTTCCGGCCTATTTACCTCTATAAATTATTAATTAAGCCAAGGACACATTGACGACTTTCATACGCAGTCGCGGCGATCAACGAATTCACAACCCGCAATTGGCGTTCAAAATCGATCTAGCATATGTCAGAGATATATCAGAGATTATAAATATCCGCCGAGTGTGGTCGCTCCTATAATTTTATACACCCGTTGCAGCGTCGACGTGGCGGAAGAAATACAAGGCTGCGTTTTTCATTATTTTTTCATTAACTGGCAATGGTGCGCCAAAGCCGTGAGAAAGCCGTTTTTCTGTTATACTGTTCATGACAAAGCCTTGTCGACTAATTATAAAGTCACTCGGAGGTATTTAGTAATTTACGAAAATGTTAGTTTTTCTTCTGATCAAAATATCATCTCTCTCAAACGCTACAGCAGTTCGCATGCGCATTAACGTAATCAGTTTTCGTATTTTATGCGACGCAGAAAAAATTCGGTAAGCTCAACTTGATTCGGAGGCAATACTCTTCCCAGGTGAGTGCAGTTTCAGTTCTTTATACATTTCACACGTGCGTATTTATTCCAAGTTATCCAACAATTCAAAAGCTATGCGATTACCAATCAAAGAAGGGTTCACATTGCTTCGCGCATGCGTAAGATGCCGCCGTTGGTAGTACTCCCAGACAAGTCCCAGGTCTCTCGTAGGCAAGACTCAGGTATCAGGTCGCTGGGATGTCGCCGGTATTGCGTCGGAACGACTGTGCATGTGAAAGACAGAACGAACATAAACAAGATGGTGGATAAAAACGTACTGATTCGGCATTCGCTATCAGTTTTTCTTTTTCTGTCATTGATATTGATACATCTCAGACAAAGGCAGAAGGAAAAAATAACTGAAAAACTGAAAAGACCACAAAGAGAAAGCGAAGGTTTTGGGGAGGGAGGGCCGATTTCACACAATACCACACGGTAGGGTTAGGTCTAACGTCGAGAGACTAGACCAACGGCTTAACGTCCCTGTCCACGGACAGTTTGGCAAAAGAAGGCCGCACAGATTGAACCCCTCGGAAAGGCCGAAAGCCCTGTTATCAATGAAGTAACTACAGCCAGCTAATAAATCGTGAAATGGGCTCAACCCTCAAGTCACTGATAGAACGAAAGAAATGTATAGAACGAAATTTATTAATTCTGATCAGTTCACGAACTGATAACGCATAACGCAAGTTAGATACGATTTCGGACCGGCTATTTGTGTCAATAAAGCACGTAACTTCCATCAATCTGAGTAATCAAGTCTATGTGTTCCCCGTGTTACTATTCACAAAATCTGAAAATGATCAAGCATTAAGGATACAATTGTACAGGACAATGAAAATAAGAGAGATTGCTCTACAATCTCAATGTTAATACTTTTCTTCTGTGCTGCATCACGGCATATTCTGTTAGGGTGCCCGACAATTCACCAAACACATGCTGCACAACTCATGCAGTTTAATGAACTGTTTTCTAAAAATGATCAAGCATTGAGGATATAATTGTACAGGACAATGAAAATAAGAGAGTAGTCCGGCCATTCTATTAAAATAGAACAACTGAACGTACAATCAGTACAACTAATCGTTCAAGCAATTAACTGATGTATTAAATTATTTCTTGGTACTAAAAATATCTGATTGGTTGAAGCTTATTTGAACATTTGCTCTACATATACAATCTCAATGTTAATACTTTTCTTCTGTGCTGCATCACGGCATATTCTGATAGGGTGCCCGGCAATTCACCAAACACATACTGCACAACTCATGCAGTTTAATAAACTGTTTCCCATTTCTTCAATTTCCACCGGATATGAAACAGCTGTCAACACAACAAGGATGTCGGTAGAACTAAAAATAAGCTTGCATTATATTTATAAATCCTTCCGTAATTCCGAACGCTATCAAGTTATTGCCACGCCGCTGGACTTTGGTTTTAATCTACTGAAATCAAATCGGGTTTTACTCGAGATCAAAATCAGCTACTTGTCTCTAGTCTATATCACTGAACCAGTGAGAGATTTCCTAATGTAAAATCTTCCCTCTGTTTTATTCGTTTCCGTGCGATACGTAATATTCAATAAGCAAAGAGGAAGTTTACGCAAACCCTTTTTTGTTTTAAATAAACAAAGTCTCACGTTTTTTCACTTGAGGGCGACGCCTCAATCTATCAACTTTGTGAGCTTTCTGTTAATATTTACTGTTTGAAGTTGAAAGCTCATTCACTCGTCTTTTACTTTATTTTTAGTTGGTAAATCTTTCCCCGTTTATCATTCTCAACATGCGAATGTTGAATGTCAGCTGAAAATGATGTTGGCAGTAAATACACCCATATTCATGTTCAAAGAGATACTTCGATCAGAACTGATCAAATTATCTGAATTAATAGATTATGTAAGATCCTACCTTCTGCCTCTCTCTGTCACAACTGCATAGTGGTATGCCCGCTCTTAATTTACGAAAAAGATAAAAGAAAACGTTTATGTTTTTCTCTCGTCTTGCAAGAAAATGGCTCCTCTCACATCAGAAATGTTATGTTAATATGCACAAATAGTCGGACTGTCTGCAATTTCGATATTTCTTTCGAGTATCGCAGATACACGCAATATCAACTGATTTGCTAGCGGTTCGCAGATTCATTTGCAACCTTGAGCAGTAGACCGTGTGTTGTCATGGCAACACTGATGAATAACCTTTTCCCGCCGTGCACTTTTGTCATGTGAATTCGGTTTTCCGAAAAGATGGGGCCGGGTTTTGTAAAAACAAAGATTATAACGAGTTACTAATACCCCTGGCGCTAACATGTCTGCTACTTCAGATACTTCAAACTCTCCGGTTCAAACTACATCGTTTGGAGGCACTTCTAGAGTAACAAAAGAAGATTACACTATAGTGCCCGAATAATTTCGCTCTCGAATGTGTTTAATTCTAGCTTCCCCCAAGCTCGTCATGCAAGCCAATCCTTGTTCTTTTTATCACATAATACTGTGTACTCAAATACTGTGCATTGCATTGCACTGTATTGATACAAAACTGTTCACTTTCAAGATTTCGCGATCGAATAATTAATGTTGTAGTTCCTCTATTTGGATATGTCATTAATGTGATTTGGATTCATGTTGTACCGTCATCATAATGCCATCAAAGAAACCGATTTCTTAATCTTGGCCTACAGGCTTCCATTGTTATTGTCTTTTAATAGAAGTGCTGGGAATACCTTAACAATAACATTACTTAAAGAGCAAGTAATTTGTCCGTTTTCGGATGCATGTTTTGATTAACTGCAACAATGTTATTTTTTGGAACTTGTTTTGTTTTACAATTTCTCCCAGTGTCACGAATTTCGAGACAACAGAGTTTTTATGATAAGAAAGCAAGACGGTCACTTACAGTGACTATATATAGAACTCCCAACTCTCGAACAGTCTTTTGCCTTTAATAATAGCAATAAGTGAATAACAAGAGAACTGCCCGCAGGAGATAAACCGCCCGCGTTCATGTTTAGGTTTTTCGCTTGACCTTACGCGCGAGATGAGGAAGTTCAGACAAGAAGAAATCCCTTCCCACTTCCGGTTTTTGCAGCCAGATCCGTTGAAGAGGAACACCTTAAGTAAATTATCATATCTGGAGCGCTACCATACTCAGTTATGGTTGTTGCCTATAATACTTTTGACCATTTGATGTTACTTTTATTCAAATTGTTAAACGCGCCTGATTCAGCCAAGGACAATGTTCGGCTTAGTTTCCGTTCACTCAATGTCCGGTAGCATCTTTGTTTATCTCTGGGGACCCTGACCTCGTTCAGTCGTTGGATATTTAGTGTTTTGCAAGCAGTGTTTATAGAGTAGTTTTACTTCCTCTGAACTTGTAACAAAGCAAGAGGGTCTCAGTGGGGTGGTGGCATTCACGGTTAACGGTTAAGATTTTGGCTGTTTTACAGCTAACGGCTATTTGTTTAACGGTTAAAATTAGTCAACGGTTGAATTCTTGGCCGTTTTACGACTTACGGTTAACCCAATTGGGACCCTCAAGCAAGAATACGGTTTGAAATAATACACTTTCCCTTACAACATTTTAACAAGTGACAGCCATCACACGAAAGCAGAACTTCAAAAGCATCGTTATTTTCAAAACCTCTTTAGTTCATTAGTTGCCATAGCAACAACCATATTGATGTTGTACGTAAAATAAGTCGAAAGTCATACCCAGCATTTTACTATATACGGATATGATATGGTTTTTTTAAATTTTGTATTTTAGACTTTGTAAAGTTACATGCAAGTCAGGTTTTTAGCTGTAAGAGGCAAACTTTTAAACAAACTATCTATCTATTTTTTACATCTATCTAAACCTTTATAACTAATGGAGCATGCAGTAAAAATATAAATGCTGAACTTTTATGACTTTTTGCAAAACTTATCGGAGAACATTTTGGTGTGCCAAACTTGTTTACATGTTCTAATCTGTTTCCAAGATCAAGTCAAACTTTTTTGACAACAACAACAACAACATTTTATTTGCACTCAGATTGTTTACAGAATGTAGTATTTGTACAGTATAGGCTATATTTTATAACAAAAATTTGAGTGCACACACACACACACACAAACAATCATTCAATTCAAACATGCAACCATTCAATTTAAACATGCAAAAAATTCAAACATGCAAGCTTTCGATTAAAATATTCAATTCGGACATTCAATGTTTGAATTAAAAGATTGCATGTTTGAATTGAATGGTTGCATGTTTGAAATGAATGTTCAAATATTGTAATTGAATGTTTAAAATAGAAATGTTCTCCATACAATGGTAAAATATGAGTGCAAGGTAAAATGTTTAAAGTTTTAAAAAAACACAAACATTTTGTAATTGAATGATTGTGTTTGTGTGTGTGTGCGTGTGTGTGTGCGTGTGTGTGTGTGTGTGTGTGTGTGTGTGTGTGTGTGTGTGTGTATCAGTAATGACAAAAGTTTGAATTTTGGCAGTGTGTTGGAACGCCATATTCTGAACTGATTTCTGAGCTGTTGTTTGCAATTGTGCCCAAAACATGACAAGTGGGGTTTTGGCATCTTCGCCAATGCAAAACTGTTTGTGATATCCAACCACTTTGAAGAGCAGTTTTGTGGTGTTGGGAGGGTAACAAATGCCAGAATCGAAAAAGAAAGCTCTGTGGCCTGTGCCATGATAGGATAGTTGTGGAAAAATGGTGACAAGGCACCATGGATCAAGATGAATTTTAATTTACAATTGTCATTTTGCACTTTTGAAGTTTTGTTTATAGACCATGTTCTCATTCGGTGGTCATAAATCATCTAAACTGGAATCCGGCAGCTTGCAAATTTAATGTTGCCTGCATATCACTGGTAGACTAGTTTCTAAAGACCTAGCTGTTCTATGCCAGCAAGTAAGCCAACTGATGAATAAATAATTTGAAAGTTGAGTTGTTATGCATTAGCAATTATGTTGTTTTGCTATAGATGAGGTTTACGTTGATGTTTTGAGTTGCTAGCCCTTTGTCAAAGCAAAAGAGGAAGTTTGGATACAGTAATATACATGCATGCTGATTGAAAATCAGAGTTATGCTCAAGGTACTACAGTATATCTTGTTCTGGTGACTGCTACAACAGTGAAACCATCCCTAGCGAAGTTGGTGATCAGGAGATACATGTACATGTACCTGCAGCCAAAACATCTGTGTCTCTATGGAAATGGGAATCCAGGTTGAAGTACCTGAAATTCCTTGAAAATTCACTTTATAATAAGAGAATGTGCAAGCGACTCTCAGGATTCAACCACAACACCTGCTGAAGAAGGAAACCTTTATTCTGTAAATTTGCATAATACACCAGGAAGTGACTAACATGTGGAATGTCACATCTTCAAAATTCAAATGTGGCGCTTTGGAGAGAATTACAAAATATAATTCAATTATCACATCTCAGATAAGCTGCCTTTAAAAATGGCTCCCATTGAAGCAGCTCTATTGTTCTTGTCCTACAGTGTGTAGTTCTTAATATGTGAAGCATTTCTTACTATGGTAAGGACAAGTGCAACATCACAGATATATTTGAGCGTTCAAGGATATGTCCAAACTAATGTGTTTTTATCTTCAGTTGTTGAAAACAAATATAGAAAGTTTTGCATCCACCTTAGCATTTGTGTCCATCCACACTAGGGGCTGGAAAAGATTACAAATGATGCATTTTTGTTCCCAGGCACTTCTTGGATGTTTTCACTGTTCAGTACACATGCACAAATATACACACCTGTGTCATTGGAACTTAAGCGCCAATGTCAGTAAATATCGACTATGTTGCACAATTTTAAAAAATCGAAATTTCTTAAACTTTGTCAGATGAAAGGTCTAGGGGAACTATTAACATATATCACAGTCC
>JANVCJ010087819.1:0-10641 GCA_026413505.1 Epizoanthus ramosus
CCCCCCCCCCCCCCCCCCCCCCCCCCCCCCCCCCCCCCCCCCCCCCCCCCCCCCCCCCCCCCCCCCCCCCCGCGCCCAGCAGGGGAAATGTTGACTTAAACAGAGGTGGTAGTTTTGCTGGTCTGTTTTTTCGTTCAAGCAATATCAGTTTTGACCGTTCTAGTTACTGGTTGCAGTTTTACTGAGAATTATCTGACGGAATTGTTTTTAAAATAATGGCACCTTTTTGTATTGAAAACTATTGTATTTGGAGTAAAAAAAACAATGAGGCACGTTCTATCTGACACGCAACATATTTTCTTCATTGCCCAAAGTGAAACATCAGAACTGTTGATACTGAAGGGATGGCAAAGTATGTGAACGTCGTAGTTCGGCCCAACAACTCTGATTCGCTAACAGATGGTGAAATTAGTGTTTATATCAGATGATAGACATTCGTTTTATCTTATTTCTGTTTTATAAAAAGGCAATATAAAACTGTGATATAACAGGAGAGAGCACTCCGTCTCGAGCAAGCAACATATATAAACACATTTCTCGTGTTCTTGTCAAACTTCCCTTGTCCTCTGCAACGTTTGACATGTTTATATCACGGTATATATACTTGTAAGAGCATAGTCTTGTAATATGCTCTAAACTGATATTAATTTATATGATATTTATTATATATGCTGATTATATAGGCACTCGTAGCCGTTTTATATTACTAAATATATATAGAGGCTGTCATCAGTTGTTACGGACGAAAAACTTAATCGAAAGAGAGATATTGGCAGAAGAGTGGCATCTGAAACGACTCTTACCTTAGCTTTTTTTAATTTAGCCAAAGAATTCCTGCTCTTTGTAACTAGTAAACCTGTATTTCGGTGGTGGATCGTGATCATATCTTATCAATGACTGATTGGTTGACTGGAATATTCTAAACTTGCAATTCTATTATTCTCATTCTCGTCAATGTATTTTAAAATACTTTGAATTAAAATTTCCAAGATGACCGTCTCTATGACATGTATTTCCGATATTTGATTAAGGACATTTAAAACTAAAATTGATTCAGTGTGTAAATGTTTCAGTGTTTCTTTTCAGATATTTAACTCCCATTGAAATGACGAACTGATATCACACCAATTATCGTGTTGCGCGAAACTAATAAAACGAAATTTGCTGTTGATAAAAGAAACACTTCTGTTGTGTCTGACTGAAACATCGCATTTTACTGAGCTACCTTAACTTTTGTAGCTTTTTCACATTTTATGCATTTCAGCTGAACACTGTAGAAGTTTAGGTCAAGTTGTTTGTGCTCGAGCTAAAATATGTGATATACTTGCACTTCACCATATGAAAGAAACTCTAATTTTCTTTCCTTGTTTGAATTTGCAAATTCCGTTTGAATAGGAAAACGCCGCGAATTCGGGCATTTTAAGTTTTGATGATGGTATATTAAGTTTCAAACAGGCCGCACAAACTGATTTACATTTCTCCCTTCTAACTTCCCGGCTTTCAAAGAGGCTTCAGCTTTTAATCAGTAGATTGGTTTGACGTCTTGTTACCTCCGTCTGATGTGTATTGTGGCCCGAGGTGTAATACGAAATTATATTTATCAGCCAATAATCAGAAAACATGAAGGTGTGATGCATCTGATTGTGTAGTATGGAAATACAAGCGATATAGAGTGAACACTTAAGAATTGCTAATGCCGCAAATACATTAGTATTATTAGTGGCAGACATTTCTTGAATTAATATATGTAGAATCGGAGTTCTAGGTTATTAGAAGACAAAAATATTTTCAAAATATAAAAAAAAATATTATTTGTTTTAACCTAACTTTACCCTGATAATCAAACAGAGATATATGTGTGTTCATTAGAATCTGTGGTGCTTGTGTACGTAGCTTGTTAGACTAAGAACATCAGTGCACGTGGCAAAGTGTGTTCGATAAGACTGGCCTCAAGACGGAAGCAAATGCATTGGATTATAGCTAGTGATAGAATTGCTCATTGAATTTCCAAACGTTTAAGTTCGTTGCTAATAGTTGATAAAACCCGACTGAATATTATAACAAAACCCAGTCGATTTGTTAGTTTTTCTGTGGTCCCATGTGACATGGAAACGCAATTTACATCCGATAATCATTCTATCATTTGTGGCAGTTAATTTTCAAGGTTTCGTTTGCATAGACAGCTTGCAGATGAAATTGTGTTTAGTTTGTTTATTTTATTCCTGCATTCTACTAAAGATAATGAGGTATCGTGGACTATTGCTCCCTAGACCGGGTAGAGCCGGAGGTGGTTTCCACGCCTTTTCAAGATTTCAACAAGAATGTTATTTTCCTATCTTCAGTTCGACAACTCCTTAATAGATCGAATTGTTGTTCTTATATTTTCTTATGGTCTTTCAGTCGGTGCATGTACATAGGAAATGAGAAAGAGTGTTCAAACTATATTTCGGCATTGGTTTAACAATAAATCTGTTTTCAGATATTTCAATATTTTTTGAACATGAACTTGCTCTTATACAGTATTTTCATTTCAGGGGTAAAATCTTTCACTTTTGATCACCAGAAGACGCAGTAATAATGTTATATAAAACTGGTGATATTTATAGCGTAATAACTTATCATAATATTCGTAACCATACCGGTTTAAACTTTATTAAAAATTATTTAACAAGAAAAAACAATAGGCAAGGGTGCGTTATTACATCTAGGAAATTTTAAAGATCTAATTTCTCCAAAGCGGTTCCTTTGACTGACAGCCTTCAGAGTTTCCCGAGAAAAATAAGGAAATATATTAGTTTCAATATCGTCAATCTGGAAAGTTCTACCAACGTGAACAGGACTTGATATTGAATCATATTGATATTATATTCACTATAGTATACCTGTTTCGTTTGTATAGACTGATTCTCGAATTTATATCACCGATCGGCTTTCTTTTTGCAAATGGAATATTCCCAAGTGTATGGTACCGTTCAACGCAAGCTTGAGATCTAACGGAACACTTAGATTGTCATGGGGTTGCGACGCCGTATAATAGATGGCGTCATGATAATGGAAATTCGAAGGCAGGAAATAAATGAGTGTTTATTTGTTAATGCTGTTTAGAAAATTATCAGGTAAAAGCTTCGGAAAGAACCACAAAATTCGGAAAAAAATGTGCGGATATTTAAAAGATTCACTTAATGGAACAGATATGATACAAGAACATATTTTCAGAGATTTCTTGTGTATTGCATAACATTTTCGCGATACGATACATTTTGTGCGTTAACAACTTGTATCACCAGCAATGCTTGTTGGCCGCAATCGATGAGTTGAAAATTGAAAGATTTATGAGAGAACTGATGTCATTAACAAATGGTCGATTCCAATTCTCATTCGTAACTTTCATGAACAAAACCATTTTCCTTTTATCCACAGCCTGAGGTTCCTTGGGGCCTGAAAGTTCAGCAACTGGGCACGATATATTGCTCAATGCAGTGCAACAATCGAAACCCTGTTGTTTTGCATGTAACAATCTATTCCAAATCTCTCAATGATAGGATCTTTTCTGACGAATATTGGTTCCAATATTCGTGCAATAATCTGTTTAATTTCCTAGCCCAATTTATTTAAGCGTCACTGTGTATTAAATTCAGTTTTTGAACGGAAAACTAGCTTGTGCTCGAACAGTGAACAAAGGAACGGATGCCGCGCGCAATCGAAGCCCGCGAGAGGTGTTAACGACAGGATTCCGGGTATAAAACCAAGCCAGTTTCTCATTGTTTTGGGCTGTTTTATTTCTACAGAAAATAGTTCTATCAAATGCGCACAATGCTACTATATTTATTTTAAACTTGCCAGGAACAAATAGATGTTTTTTCAGTCAGTGCACACAATCAATTTATACGTCAAGGGAATGCATCAGATCCTTGAAGCGCTATCAGGTTCGCATAGCTAAAGCTGCTGTTTTGATTATCTCTCGAGCAGGTGGAACGGTAAATTTTTTCTCCACGACCGGACAAGATGTGAAATTATATAAAATAAAATGTTGCAATTCGTACAATTTTGGGAGCTGATTATGTAAAATGCTATTACAGCGCGATAAAATCTTTCATTAGACTAAAAATAGCGTTCTGGTTTTTTGAAACTTATGTCCATCGTGTCACTTTCTTCCGTAAATTGGTCGTGTCATAATTTTGAAAACTCATAAGCAAATCTATAAATTAAACGACTAAACGCCACACGTGGCCTCAGAATCCGGAAAATAGCATTTTTAAGATGTTGGAGGAGTACTTGAATTTGTTTGTCTCTCTACATTCTCTCGTTGCGAATGAGCGCTTTTTCGAAAAAAAAATCAGCTTGAATATATATGTGGGGGAGGGTAAGGTTCGTTTGTAAGTGAACTTCGTCATCTGTTCAGTACTTCAAAAGATTAACAATGCGAAATTTGATAGGCATTTCAATATGATGGCTGAATTCTTTGTTTTCTATTTTTTATGGGCTTTAGTGAGTTTCAGTGGTTCTCAATACATAATTCACCATCGTGGATAGCGCCGTAAGTGCACATGTAGAAAAACAAAAAAAATATTGTTTGCGCGCTAGTAGCACTTTTGAACCTCTACAACTGAAACACAGAAACTGAGAAAGAAAGGTTAGAAGTTGTTGTTTACATTAGCTTTTAGCAAGTGTACCCTTATAGCTCCGAGTTACAAAGCAACCTTGTATAATACATCAAATGCGTAGAAAATAACTGGGATTTGGAACTCAACACTGCACCACAAAAACACATTCATGAGCTTTATTAAACTCTCGAAGGTTAACTTTCTTGGCTTAGTGCCAACATGTTTTCATTTCTGATGACTTTTCAAATGGAACTTGTTTGGTAGAAATAAATGTTTTATGTCTCCGAAGAGCGAATTTTGGAATATTCATCACGGCACTTGAACAAATCCAAGCAAAGTAAAGGTGGAGAAATATAACTCATCTTAGAAAGAGAAAGTTGCCCAGTGGCAGTTACAAATATTAAATGCTTTCATTCCTGATTGAATTTCTGTAAACCAAGAATTATATGAAATAAAAACGCTTGTTCTCGCGCGCGGTATTTTAAGCAATATTTTCAGGTTAAAATCAAGTGCAATCCTCAAATAGAGATGGCCAATACTAATGGTCTGGTAGTTTCTTAAATAAAACCGCATTTAACGCAAATCCCTCCCCCAACCAAGATATTTAGATTCGTTCTAATTTGAATAATCGAGTACGAGGGAACATTGTGTGTATTGTACTACATGTATAATTTATCAACCATCGTAAAATAGCCTCGAATATGGGTTTTAATCCATTGTAGGAAACTGAGGAAATTTTCCGATAGGACTTTTCATTTGGAAATTAATGGAAAGTATGTTTTTGGCAAAAACACAAAAATGAACCTACAAATAATATCAACACCGCGATTTACTTTCAACCCGTTTCAAAAGCTTTAGAGAGCGTAGATTGAGACCGTATTTTATGTTGCGTTTTTCGTTTTGCAACTGCGTTAAGGTAGGAAGCTTACCCTGTCATAAACTGACGTTGTATTTATAATTGGGGCGATTGAATTTTACTGATAGTCAATTCTGACAATTTTCCACTCACAAGCCTACATTTGGTTGGCTATTTTGAACGAAATATTTCTCCTACAAATTCATTGATAGCTAAAGGCAAGACGTCACCGGTAAAATGTAGCCAATCAGCGTTCAGTTATTGCCTGTGACCGCATGCTGATTGGTCGACCTCTTTGTTCTTTGCAAAATGTCATTTATAATCCGTGTACCAATTCGGCATGCAAAGAAAACTACAAAGCGATATCTTTCACTAGGGTTTAATTTACCATTATCGTACGATTTTTGCCTCGTATCAGCACAAGGTTTACTCTCAGTTTCTCAGTAGTTTCAAGACACATACATCTTTCACGGATGAAAGGAAACAACGTAAAGCCACTTAAAAGGTAGAAATATTATCCAGGAATATCTAATCGTGAACTTCATTTCGATTTTACTACAACTGGCCTGGTACAAGTACAACGTCTCTACGTTGTCAGGTTCTGCTCGAGTTTTCGTAATTTGAACTTTGTGGTAGTACATTGGTAGGCAGGAATATTTATTTCGAAATCGAGTGTGAAAGCTATGTTTAAGCCCTGGCTTCTACGAGCAGTTATATTGCCTAACATCTGGTCCTTTCTCATTTATTTGTGACAGGCGCTACACCGCTTGATGTCCTTAAATAGATGGACGCGCGAACGACAGCAGTAAAAATTCGGTACAACTGAATGAGACCCGACCAAGAATTTCCACTTGACTGAGGTAAGATCTAAAAACCCCGACTAACCAGTAGTTCATTATTTTCAATTTCCTTAATTATTCCTCTCGAATGACCCTTGTATGTTGTCGAAATAATCCAGGGTAAATTTCCATCTCAGTTTCCGGCCGATATTTTTCTTTCTTGCAGTCACCGCGAGTGGATGAATGGTATTGAGCGACGAGTCCTTCCCATCTTCGCGTTACCTATTATAATTCTACTCAGTCAGTGGGACGATCGAGTCGGAATCCTCTGATGTTTCAACTGCAATACAATGGTAACTGTGATCACAGACAAATTGAAAAATCAGTCGCTGGAAGATGTTTCGCCAGAGCCGATCCATGTAAGTTAGACGCGATCAGTTGTTGATAATTTCTTGCCAACGCGTATAACTATAACGGGGGTTAGAGGTGTATTTTCTTCTTTCGGCGAACAACCTGACGTGAATTTAAATTGTGTTTACTTTTCTTTCGTTTACTTCTTTCAGGTTAATACGACAGCCTTCCAGTCTATCTGCACGACGCAAAACTCAAGAGCTTTAGGTAAGGCTAGCAAAGTTTTCGCTTTTTCAACTGCAATGTTTTGATGACAATTTAGAGTTGAAATGTGGACAAATGAATGGTTCATTTCATTCATAGGTGCACCATTATTATTCATATGAACTATCTGGAAAGAACACATGTCTTAGCAAATATTTTTATCGCTGTTTCCAGATTCTCATTTGATCGGGAGACAGCGAAGGGAAGGCTCAATTCAAGGCCACGCGCGAACCTGGAGTTACCCCACGCATAACATGCGAAAGCTTAATTGCCGAGGGGTTTTGACCGATTCGTGTCACCTATATTCAGATGACGAGGCATCGGTCCCCGCACACAAGAGACTTTGCCGTTCTCTATCTGTTCCCGAACACGAAACCGTCTTGGATCAAATTTGGACTCCTCGAGCTTCGGCTGTGTGGCAACCGATCAGGAACTTTGAACAAACTTTACGAAAACCGAGATCAGTGTCTTGCCCGGAGGAACCTCCAGTATGTGGGACGGTTAGACAGGGTGATGACAGCGAGTGTGGAGCAGAATCAGGCATGAACTCGATCTCGACACCACCAGCTTCACCAACGCCTCGACCAGCGTCTGCGAATGCTGCCCTGAATGAACACTCCATGTTCACTCGAATCGAGGAAGAACCGGAGGAGTGTAGTGTCACGCGTTCGGGTCATAAAAGGTTCTTTACGAGCATCAAGGAGGCGAGCAGCCTTTTCTGTGGCCTGTCAAGGAGTCACTCGCAACCGTGCTTTGCTACTAGTGCCATCCATACCAGAACTGCAGCCGGAGTGAAGCGAAAGAGTGAGGAGGGGAACGAAACGAGCAGATTGCGTCCTGCTTTGGACTTGGCAAAAATGGAGGAGGTTGTAATGTTTAATTTGTCTCCTTTGTTTGACATGAAAATAGCTAAGGGCAAAAACAAGAAAATATTCAACACGAATTCGTTGAATAATTCATTGACTTCAATATTTCGCATATAAACCTGCCTGGCGTTTATCAGTGGTTTCTTTCTAACTTGGTCTCTCCTATTCTGTTTCTTGCCCCTTACAGACATCCTATTACAGGTGCAGATCAAGAAAGAAGGGTGTGAGGATACCAAAATATATGGTGAGCATTTGCAGATATTTTAACCAAACCACTCTCCCAGTGCCAGTGGACGCGCGCGTCTGTACCGTGTATGTGTGTGTGTGTGTGTGTGTGTTCGGTGTATGGTTATTTACTGTCTACTCTCTAATCCTATTCCTTGATTTCTTCTTTCAGAATAAACGTGTGACCAAGAACCTTGGACCTTACTTTACGGAACCGGAAAAGTTCTTTCTTAAACCGATCGTTGATTCCCCACTGATTGCGAAGTCCACAAGCGTTATGATCACACCGACTTCTTCGCCAACAAAACAATTGGACTGGAGTGACTCGGGCCCATATCTGCAGGAAAAGAGCGGTCTAACACTCACTGGACTGAGCGAAAGGCTCCCAGATCGGGGAGTCTTTCGTATTGATTACAATACAGAACTTGATATAAACTCTATTGAAAAGGACGAGTTTTAGTTTGAAAGGGCATATTTTAACTAGGATATGCATGCAGCTAGAATCAATTAGTGTCTTTCTAACGACTCAGTTTTCACTGAATTTTGTAAAATAGTTGTTTTATATCATTTGTCAACAACCTGGCAGAGAATCTCGATTATTTATTACAGTATATTTAGAAAGTCAGGCTCAACACTCCCAGTGGTTGCATCAATCCACGATCTTGTATATTTTTGCATATATTAATATTTCTAAATTCGTACTTTCCGGTCACCTTAAACATCGTTTCTGTAATACACTGCTCAGAACCTCGAGGATGTATTGTATTTAAACCCTGAGTGAGGTCTCAGTACAAGAAATAAAATAAAACCAAAGAAACTATTGTTTTATATGTTTGTTGTGGTTTGCTAATGAGATGTACCCGGCGCATTCACCCTTGACTTGACCCACGTGAAGTATAAACACAACAAAATTTCCCTCCATTTTATTTCCAAATTTCGCGGGAGCGGCCACACGCAGCCAATCAGAACTGAGTGGTGACGTCACGCCCGGAGGGCCCTGGAGACGCTCCGTGTTTCAAAATGGCGGCCATGTTTGTCTGAAGAAGCTTGAGTAGTGCTTCCAGAAATGAACGGATTTACAAGCAAAATTCCTCTATTACGGCCCACTTCTGGTAGAAGGAAGCAGAAATACCAGCTCTTCTCCCCGGCTGTGAGGTAAGGGGTTTCATTTTTTAGCATTATCATGTCGCTTTGCAGGTTGCTTGCGCGATAAGCTGGAAGTTTCAGTTATCACGAGAGTTATTTGACGAGACTGAAATAAGACCAATTTAGTGGCGGCTTGCTGGTTTTAAGTCAGTGTAAGCGTTGTTCAATGACTCTAGCGAGTCCTGGGGTCGCTTGTATTTATATATATAGGCAGTGTTTGTCTTGGATGTATAAAAGTTTCCCGTCGTGTACGTACGAGTTCCACTCGCTTTTAATTGCCGTACTTCAAGTTGGATGAAAACTAGCATGTTGTTGTTCTTAAAATTAAAAAAAAAATCCTTTGGAAACCTGCAAATTCACAGTGATGTATGAATGTTGTATATTTGTAAAACTCAAAACGAATTTTAGTCTTTATATGGTAGAAAGTGTTAAGTTGCCCGTAAACGGTAAAGGGAATTGAGGTTACCGGATCCAACTTTTATTTTACAATCGACCTCTGTATTAATTGGTCAAATCCTTTCCTTTGCCAAGTTGATTACTAGGCGTTAATTGCAAGTAGTCCGTGAAATATCCAGCTGTTTGCAAGTGCAATTTTCCTTCATTTACAGGCATGTTTCCTGTTTTATTAGTTGAGTTTGTTGACTCAAAATTCGCTCTGCTAATATAAAGCTCTCGTGCAACATTCCAGTTGCCTAGTGGTTATTTCTCAACTTTTCTTGTATTCTATTGGTTTAACCGTTGATTCACCCAAATTCCTAATCCTATGGCTATGGCTATGTGAAAGTAATTTTGGCAACGGTTGAGTATTTTCCACGGTAACACGCTGGTGCATTTGGAATTGCTTCGGCTTAATCGTCTCTTTTTTTCATGGCACAGTCACGTTCAATAATTATCAACGAGTTTGATGAAAATCATTCATTTGTTTAATATAATATGTTTAATGTTTTACTTAGGCCGAGTATTTATGGGAATTTATATTTATGATGTGTTGAGTAAATATTGTTCTGCTTTCAAGAAATGTAGAAAACAATTATTCAGTCAAATTTTCATTTTTTAACTGGAACCAATCCAAGTCTGCTTCAAAGTATTTTTCTGTATACTTAAATATCTTCCAGTTTTGTTTGTCAACAACTCATGCCCAGATGACACTAAAACATGTTGCAAGAATCATTGATATGCTGTGATGAAATACAGTGCATAGAAACAATATGTTGTTTTTCTGCACATGCTTTCGTTCATGTTATGTGTTCATTTTTCATATCAAATGGCAGTTTGAGGGGTGTACAGGGGGTTCCTCATGACGCGTGATTCGTTATTTTCCGTGACGTGTAATTTTGGGAAATCATTATCTGTGATCCATGATCCACGGATTCAACATGATACACGAAGGAACCAAGTATACACATATTATTCATGATTTTATACATAGATCTTCATATTTCACGTGATTTGCGACACCTCATATGTACCTGGAAAACTCTGGTAGACTAGTTTTTAAAAAAACTAGGTTTTCTACGTCGGCGAGTAGGCCAAATGATTGGACTGATCAA
>JANVCJ010087830.1:0-10639 GCA_026413505.1 Epizoanthus ramosus
AGAAGAGCAGACGTCATGCTCATGACGTAAGTTGTAATGCGTTATTCTTTCTGAATCATCATTTCAATAAAATGTTTCAAAACAAAGTTAAATTATTGCAAAACCTGACTTTTTTGTGATCTAAAACCCGTGGAAGCAAGACATATCGACATTTTTTAAAAACTCAAAATGTACATTGATTACTAACCCCCTCCCCCCAAAGTACGTTTTGTACGCTTGTGAAAATGTCGAAAATTGTGAACGACCCCTTATTTTGTTATCAGTTGTCAGTTGTGAAGTTTTTAGAACCTTTCAGTGCATTTTTATGAGTGTTTTTAGGGTTTTCGTGAGCTAAGAATTATGGGTAAATGTACCAGTCGCCATCTTTTTATTATGGTCAGTTAAACACGCCTAGTACTTATACCAGGCATACGGTGAGTCCCAATCATCTTTACTACGCCAACGTTACTTAGAGGGGCTATGTCACGGTGACATGGCCCTGTTAAAGTAAAGCTGTGGATGAACTCTAATAATCATTCAACAACTATACCAAACATGTGCAACGTTAGCAGAAATGAAAACTGAACAATTAAGTTTAAACAAGATAGTGGATAACTTAGACATCATTTCCAGATTTTCACTGTTAACTGCATGCAAGAATAAAGGAAGTGGCACAATACAATACATTTCATAATCGTGTCACCTGTTTTTTTAAACGAAACTAAACAACTCAATTGAAAGTACACATCGAACCGGAACTAGCACAAGTCCACATATTGTAGAATGTCGAAGGAAATCATGAATTATATACGACTGTCAATTATCAAGCAGACCACTGGTTCCAGTGGCGTCATTAGACACAACCAGTGTTGATACTAACATTACTGCAGATATTCGTTTGAATAAGTTAGAAGAACAACATCGTATCTGTCCTGATCCTACCGAGACCATATCAGTCATGTCCAAGGTTAGTACAAGCAAAACTATAACTCAAATGTTAACTATTTCATTAATACACCAACTTCAACAAACTAGCTTTGGAACCGCAATTCTTCAGTTTAAACGGGAATTCCAATAAATCTCTCCAACTGTTCGAGAACTACCGTTGCCATATCCAAGGCTCCTTGTGCATCGTCCTGAGTGTAAACCTGAGCAGGTACGTATGGTGGTTGGTGCTGGTTGGGATACCTAGTTGGAATGTAATAATTTCTCAGCATGATGGCCAGTCCATATACATCTGCTGGAATACCACTAAGCTGCTGGACTTCATTTGCTAACGACAGGATATCATGGCTCTTCAGTTGCTCATCCGCGAGGCCGCACGTACTGTATAGTGCTGCCTTCAGCGACTTTTCGACCACTTGCTGGCTCTGGAAACACACCATGTGATACAAAGGTGGGTCTGCCGACAAGTCATGCTTTGCAGCTCTTAAGTCTTCTCTGGCTTGCTTTATCCACCGTCGTGCTTCTTGTGCATCAAGAGGAAGGTATGTGCTTGTTCTTACCGATTTAAATACATCAAAAGCTGCTGTGTCGGAGCTGGTTCTTGGTGAAGCCGATGGTGTTGGACAGTATCGTTCAAAGTTTTCGAAACTCTCTCGCTGTTGCCTTGCTACACGAGACCAGTTGTTGAATGGCACAAGGGGGTGAGTTACATCCTGGTAGCTTCTGCTTTCACTTTCAATGAACTGTGTCACAACTGTTGCTTGTTTGACATTCCGTGGATTCCTGTCTGGGTGCCACTGAAAGTAAAGCCTTCTAATAGCCTTCTGTCTTTCATTTTCAGGAAGCTCACAAATATCACAAATCTCTTGTCTTATCCTATGAATTACAGCTTCTGTCGGTTCATCTACACATGCGAGGGATGCTTGACACACTTGCTGTACTGCATTGGGAGGCACTGGAACAAATTTGTACAAATCTAGGACACTAACTTCTAGCAACTCAGCTTCTCCAACATCAATCTGATACCTGGCCAAGTATGGACTGGGGTTGCTACCTGTGTACTGTACTCGATTGATGACCTTGGCTATCAAATAAACAGGATTTGCGTCTTTAACTCTCTCCTCTTCTTCTTTTACTCTGTCCTTACTTTCATATTCTTCTTCATCTTGCACATCATTGTTTCCTTCTTCATGTTCCTCGTTCTCTTCAGTCTTCTTTTCCTCTTCCTCATCTTCGTGTCCCTCACCTTCTTCATCATCTTCATCATCATCTTCATCATCTTCATCATCTTCATCATCTTCATCATCTTCATCATCTTCATCTTCTTTCAATTCGTCTTCTTCCATTTTCTCTTCCGCTTCTATATATCCATCCTGTTCTTCATGCATGTCTCGATCTTCTTCTCCTTCTTCTCTATTTCCATCATATTGGTCTTCAACAGCGACTGTGTCTACAATTTCACAACAATAAGTGCTAGCTCCACTCTTTAGAAACCCGACCACTTCCTTTTCACGAAAAAAGAATTTGGCATGTTGCTGTAGATGATACTGGGCGTGAACGGGAATTTCTGCTCCTAGTTCTAGTTCACAACTCGATTTGCTTCCTCCAACAATCATCACATCTTCTTCGTCCAACACAAGTTCAATATCTTCTGGACGGTTGCAAGACAGAACAGCTTGTAGGAAGACGAGATTCCTTTCTTTGATAGAGTCACCAATACATTTGTTAATTTCTCTAGGAAGCTTTCGATTGACACATTCTCTACTGGCTCCGTGACTGATGTAAAGACTCGGACCAGTTTGTTGATCTCTTTTCATGAAGAAAACCCTCTTTTTGGTGCTCCCAGGTAATGGTGCACAATCTTCCAAGCTGACAAGTTGTGTTTGAAGTGATGTGACGCAACAAATCTTCAAACTGGATTGGAACTGTTCCACCTTTGTTTCAAATGCCCTGGGTAATCTTAGTTCTTCCCCTTTGTGCTTTACAATCCTTTCGAGGCCATCTCTAAACTGTGACGATAGCAGCAATTTGCGATATAGCTGTACAAAGGGGCAACCGTCAGGATCTTGTTCAGCAGGGCAGACACTATTACGAGGGTCAGGATAGATGTCTTCATGCATCAGTGATCGAAGTGATTTGACCGCCAAATGCTCAGGAAGTAGATTTAAGAGAGTTTCAACTGATCCTTGTGATCCACATTTACTTGGTGGCAGAAAACGGAAATACTTGACCGAATCTGGTCCCGGTTTGTAGCTTGGGATGTTGAAGTGAACAAGTTCTGTAGAGCTTCTTAAATAGTGGTCTCCATCCACAAGGTACAGAATTTCAATAGCTCCCAAACTCTTTCTCACTTCCTTTCTTGCAAGCTGCTTTTGGTTAACAGACGACTTTCCTAATGAATTAGAAAAGGCCTTTTCAATGCTGTGAAAAAGTCCACCTAGTGACAAAAACAGTCCATCGACAGCACTCTTTGCTATTTGTAGCAAATTAGGATTCATCTTGTTTTGCGTACATGTACTCTTGATTTTCTTCAGTACAGTGGCAAAATGAGCGGGTTGTGGAGTTTCAGTAGTTCCTAGTTGCTTGAGAAGGTGGTCAACTGCTGATGCACCATAAATACGAGGCACTTTGTAGAGGTAAGGAGGAATTTCTTCGTGCAACTCAACAACCAATTGTCTGGCTTCCACAAACACACGACCTTCTTCAACTAGTATACAAGGAATGTTCCTTAGCCTCTCGCAGACCATTCTGCAGGATCTGGTGCATTCACCCATCACATGTGTAGCAGCACATTGGCTCTTACTCGTAAGGAACTCGTAAATATCCACAATGATCTGCTGTAGCAACTCTCGCTGGATGGATGGCAACTCTTTCTCCGAGTGTCCACTGAAGATGTTGGTCAAATTTACGAGATGATCCAACACTTTATCCAAAGGTGGTTCCTCGTGTATTCCGAGAACTGACATCAAGTAACTTGCTTTCTTCCCTTCTGGGATCGCCCACGATGGAACAGTTGGTTGGGATGTCCAGACTAAAGGTTGAAATTTGCTGGAAATGCAGCCACGAAGTGCCACTAAAGGTTGCACCATTGGTTGTGGTTGTTGCTGAAGCCATCGCTGAAGATGCTCGAGTTCCCTTCTTGCCCGTTGAGATGGTATGAAAGGAATTTCTCCAATACGTTGTAGAAACAACTCTTCATCAAGGCCTGGAGTTTCTGAATCTAAAAGGTAAGTGACAAGGACCTCACATTTTCTAATCAGCTCTGGTGTGACTTCAGCACTGGCTATGTGCATGGCATAACTCTCAAACTGCGTGGGACTTACTACTGTGTTGAGGCCAATCTCTTCCAGGAAAGGAAACCATTCATTACTGCTAAGTTCGTCTGGAAGGAGTACAGCTCCTGGAACCATCTCACGATAGACGGGATTTCTGGGATCGTAGAAATGCGAGAGGGGCCTCAGATTGCCTAACTTGTCGTTAAGGATGGGTAACTGCTTAAGGGACTCAACAAGTATCTGCTTGTCCCTTCCTCTACTTCTTGGAACAATCTCCTCTTTCAGAAGGTGTAGCTGTCTCATTCTACTGGCCCAGTCAAGGCGATGCATAAGTGGAAAGATGAATGAAGTGCATAATTCACTTTCTGAAATTACAGATGCCCCAATATAGTTGTAAAGAAGTTGTATCTGATGACATTGTGCAAGAAACACACAATTGATTTCATCCTTGAACACATCAAGTTCCCATGGTACACCATCTGGGATTGTACGACAGGTCCCGAAGTCTGCCAAGCTTACAAATCTTCCATCTGTAGTCTTGTAAAAAGGCAATCTCTTCAATACTGGGACATCAAGACAGTGTGACATCAGTGAATATCCATCTTCTTGAAAGAACTGCAGGAGCTTCAAGATTTCTTCTTCGGTCAACTTTCCAGCAATACTCTCGTCATTCATCTTTTGTTCCAGGACACGCAGTACATCACTTGGAGAGTGAGGGTGAGCAACATGATTATAAACCACAGCTCTCGTGTCTGCTTCAGAACTGCAGCAAATTGACATGTCAACTTGTGGGCAACCAAGCTTTGAAAGCACTGCAGCAATTTTGCATTGACTTGGAGACCATGCACTATTGATGCTCAAATCGAAGATAAACCTCGCACGGGATATTGGCACAAGCATATCTCGAGTTGTAGGAACGATGGGCCATTTCTTGAGTGCTTCAAGTGGAGAACCACACCTTCCACTCTTAATATCCTGTTGCTTGGCGGTAAATATACTTCCAACAAACTGCCACAGACGTGTAAGCCATTTCCGATTAGGTGCCGACTCTTGATCTGGGATCCAATAGACACTTGTAGCATGTCTCCACGAACTTGGCAGCACACTAGGAAGTAACTTATCTAGTGATTGTAGGCTAAATGGCTGGATCACACGCTCATCGATAAGACCGGTATAGATTTTGTCTTGCCTAAGCACATCGTGTAACTTCTCATGAACAAACAAATTTGCCTTGCATGCCAGGAGATCAAAGAATTTTGACAGAAATACTGGATTGGCAGAGGTGAATTGTCTCAGCATCCCGTCATTAGTAAGAAGTAGTGGTAGTCCTTCTACCTCTTTGAAAATGTTGTTGCTTCTCAAGCAATACGTTAACAACAGCCTGACATTGTCAACACTACCAATAACTGATTCTGTCACAGGCCACGGCAAGAAATCATTGGTCAAGCGTGACTTCAGGAAGAAAATCACTTCATCTGGTTGCAGCTCTTGCACTTTTACCCCAGTAGAAGATGCAAACTTGTGGTACAAGCACGAATGGTACACCAATGGAAATCCCATCTGCAGAAGAATATGCTGTCGAGCAATCTCATCCTTGGACCGTTTAGGATATTTAGCAAAAAAGCACTGAAAAGGAGCAAACCAACTGCACGTATAACGATGTTCTTGAGCGTCAATACATGTGCTGGGAATACTTGTCATCTCCTGAAGATCACCATCGTCAACCAAAACTGGAATGGATTCCTTCACCACTACGGGTAGGAGTGTCCTGAGTTCGTTACAAGCCAGGTGATAGAAACTATTTGCCATTTCTTTCCAGCCAGAGAGTGCCTTGCTACAAGAAGGAAAGAGGTTTGAGTACCAGCTCAGTCCTAAGTTCGCTTCCACTTCTTCTCTGAAGTACAGTACAGAGGACTTTCGTAGCTTGGGGATGTAGTTCTGTGCTTCCATAAGCAGTGCCACGTACGCTGGAGCCATGATCTGCTTCTTGATAAATTGGTTCCAAATAGTTCTGAATCCGTCATGCTGGTCTTGCCAGAGGCCTCGGCGAGCTGAATCCAGTGCAAAATGACCATTGACTTGTACTGGTAGTCCTGTAACACCTGGCAGTGGCAAGAAGCAAAAAGCTTGAAATGACGTTGGTGATCCAGGAAGTGTGGTGTCACTACCAGTAGGCAGTGGAGCAGCAATTCCTGCACGTGGGAGGAGACCATAGTCTTTCCCATTGGGAATATCCAGACACTCCATTGTCTGGCTACATCCAATTTGTCTGTTTATAAGCCACTCTTCATTCTTCTTTAGGTTGTCTTTAATCTTCATGGGATATGTTGCGGTGAAATATTCCACACTCTCGGTATCAACACCTTTGGACTTTCTGACCTGATTCGCCAATTCCTCTCGCTTTGCCTGGCTTTCAGCCGATACCTCCGACCACACACAGTACTTGACGTCCAGCTTTTCATCACTGAGGTAGGATATTGAGATTTTGGTAATATGGTTTGCAAACAGAAGAGCATGTGGTGCCTCGCACTGGAACATTTGGAGCAGTTCCTCAACATCTTCAACTCCAACCTTCTGCGAGATAGAGGAATTCCTTGCCATTGTCCTGTTGCGGAGTGGAAGCCGGAAAACTGTAGCACCTTTGAGGGGAAGCTCATCCGAGAGCTGATATCCTTGCATTACGTCTTTGCAGTCATTGCAAAACTCCTCATCTATGTCACAGTACAAAGCACCTGGAGACTCTTTTGTAGAACCTGGGGCATAGCGTGCATGTGGGTCTAGAATACCTAGAGTGTCCCCATCCGATAAGTAGGAGGGGCAGTCTGTTAGGTGGTAAACTACATTGAAGCCGATCCCATACCGGCCAATTTTCTCTGGGTCATCAACTTTACTACCAAGTCCAAGACTCTGAAGACCTTTGATATCCTTCTTCTCAAAAGGACGGTTATTGTAGATGCACAAGGCGGGTCCCTGTAGCTCTTTCCACTCCTTGTCTCCCTGAAAAATGTGATCTGTGGGTAGCTGGCGGGTGTCATAAACAAAATGTATCTCTGTGGCTTTTGCATCCTCACCATTCTGTACCAGCTCATTCAGAATATTAGTGTCGGGGTACTCCCTAAGAATACCTCTCAATCGATCTGTAAGATCCTCCACTTGACCGTAGGGGCACCACTTTGGGTTGGAGTAACGTTGCAGCTTCTTCTGTAGCAAGGCTTCAGCACCAAGTTTGTAGGCTAGGTCAACAGGGATATGTAGATTTACAAATCGGGTTTGTATGGACGCTTTTACCCAAGGTGTGTTGTTGATTGCAAGCTCCTTAGCAGGTCTAAGAACTTTCGTTTCATCCGGAAGTGGAATGCAACCACGATATGGCCCCAGTTCGGCAGCACTTGCTTCGGACAATTCATCAATAAATGACTTGGCAACAAGAAACTCATCTTCACTAAGTACAGTTTGGTGTTTATCTTCCTGCATCTTCAACAAGGCTCGGATGAAGTCAGATTTAGCGAATCTGTCCTTTGCACCAAGTACTTCAAACAGCGATTTATACTCCATTGCCCACACTGGCAACTTGTGTAGATACGGTGCTCCTCGACCCTCCCACGCAAACGACACTTCCTTTGCAACAACAAAATGATTGTCAATTAAGACACAGGGTGCTGTTGATAACTTCTCACAGATAGATTTCTTCTCACTACTAGTTGAAATATATTGGTAAATTTGCTTTACCATTTTCCTAAAAGACTCCATGCTCTCTTTCTTTAATGGAACCCTTCCACATGCAACAGTAAGTTGCTGTACGATAATGTTAGTGTGTGGTGTTCCCCACCCAAATGTCTTGCACAATTTGGGGATCCTGGTACAGTTAAATACTGGCATGGAGGCACCTACAAGATTGGCGTGATGTACAGGCACGATCTCTACTGGACGGTAAAGACGTTTCTCTCCAGTAAACCATGGCATCAACAAAGGATAAGATTCTGGTGGAGATTTCAATCTGGTCAACCACTCAAGGTTCCACAGATATGAGGCAAGGGTTGTCTTATGGACTTTGGCTTTAAGTAATGTGGTATTTGCTTCAAGATACTCTAGTATCGCAGTTGCCTTCCGTGCACACACATCCTCTTCAAAATTCACCAGGCTAGCAGCAAGGTTAGCAATGTCACTTGCCGTCAAGGAATTTAGTTGCTTCATTCCAAGTTTCTGCAAACACATCAGGGATTCGTCCGTGTACCCTTGCGGAAATTGGTCATCATTTCCCTCAAACAAACGTTTGAGCAAAGGCTGTCGTGGATCATATATTCCTCGTGGTGCTTGTAGACTGTTCGAGTTTACTTTCACAAACTTGATTTCCTTCAAAACATCACCAAAAGATGGATATTCTGCGCACAAGACATGGATATTTATCAACACCCAGTTCATCAACTTCAGGACATCGTTGTAGAGATAGAATCCATAGTTGACTAATGGCAAGACTTCCTGGCAGAGAAACGTGGTTGTTGTTACGTGAGTGATATTCAGCCATTGCAACAGCCTCTGGGTATCATGATCCGAGCCAATAACGATTTCATTAGCGCGTCTAACAGTAATACTATCTGGCAGAGCTAAATGAGGAGGAGTAATTACGACTGAGACACCATTTCGCTTGACTGGTATAAGTGACTGGCCATCCAACGCCTCAAAGATGGGTAGATGTGATAATAGATCTTGCAGTTGATACGAAACTTGTTCTCTCAACAGAAAGGAACGCAAACTTCTCTTTGCCTCCAGAGAACAAGCCGAGATCCTTGCTATAGCAATGTCAATCCCATATGTATTAATAACACTCAGGACACCAGCTGGGTTGGGATGTGATATGTAGTTCCCTAACTGTGGGTGGCTACTCATGTGGTGTGGAAACTCTGCAATCACAATACATCCTATTCTCATCAGGAGAGAAGCTAGGTCATCTGGTAGTGACGCACCATCAGACCGTTGGATTATAACCCTGCCATTCCGTTTAAGTTTGACAAGCATACTAACACCACCAGACGTGTGTTTTACGATTGGAATACCTTCAAAAGCTACAAGGTATTCTGGATGCTCTGAGATCCATTTCCATATCAAATTCGGCCACGATTCAGGGGGATGATTCGTATAAATACCTGGAGACCACTGCACTTCATCAGCATTGTCGAACCACTCTACTGGCAATCCATGTCGTAGCAAGTATGTTACCATTCCAGCATTTAACTTCACAAGCTGAATGGGACTTGGCATCGCTATCGTGGTAACTGCCATTGACTGAAGACATGAAAGAACGTTCAACTGGATATTTTCGTCAAGGAACCTAGAAACACCAAAGTTCATTAAGAATTAGAATTCTTTACTTAATAAATACTAAACCTTAGATAACCAAACGTTCTTAAACTAGGTTCGACAAAATTGTTTTTTGACAATTGTGCTAGATTTAAACCAAATCTAAAGCGTAATGGTAATATATTTCCATCCAAATATCATACAGACCACACATTGCCTTTCGTGTTTTCAACAGTTAAATCATGTGTTAATTATAAAAATCGAATCAAATATGAGTGTGCAAAACAAGTCATGGTGGGCACGTGTGCCTAAAAAGGAAGGAGATATTTTTTACTTCTGCAGCATGGTTAGTCGTAAATATGCAGAAAAATTCTTTGTCAAGAGTGGAAATCGGTTAAGAAAAACCTATTCTGCAGTATAGATACATTTCTTTTCTTTGGATGAAACACAAACTATTGCAGAAGTACATACAGGATTCCACGATGTTTTAGAAGTGAATTAACTCTGATTCTCCTCAACATGTACAGCAGCTTTAAAAACATGAAACAGAAATTACTTTTGACCAAAGCAAAAAAGCATCAATTTGACGTGAAGGAAAGCTTCTTCTACCTGGAAAATGTGGTATGACAAACTATTTTAGAAATACATCTGGAATACAGTGTCAGTTTCGATCAATTCCCTGTTGTTGACGCGTAAAGCCTAGCGGGGGATGTGATACTAACTCCTAACTGTTTATATTATATTACACAGGAGGGTGTCCAGTTTTTACCACAACATAGAAATAACCACTGCGCGAAACTATTAGGAATTTAATTACTGCAAAAGCAATAAATCCAAATATTCACAAAATCAATGCATAGCACCGTCTATGTACAATTAAAATGTTTAATAATACATTTTTACAACTTTTAACCATTTTAACTCATTTTAAACATTCCATCATTGTTTGTTCTATACCAGGTTCCACTCCGCACTCTCTTAAATATGTGTATGTGTACAGTATATGTGGGTATGTGTATGTGTATGTAAGAGAGAGAGAGCGAGTGTGTGTGTGTGTGAGCATATGTGTGTGTGTGAGTGAGTGAGTGAGTGAGTGAGTGAGTGAGTGAGTGAGTGAGTGAGTGAGTGAGTGAGTGAGTGAG
>JANVCJ010087841.1:0-18766 GCA_026413505.1 Epizoanthus ramosus
GCCCCTTGCCTGTGTATGTTTGCCCCTTGCCTGTGTATGTTTGCCCCTTGCCTGTGTATGTTTGCCCCTTGCCTGTGTATGTTTGCCCCTTGCCTGTGCATGTGTGCCCCTTGCCTGTGTATGTGTGCCCCTTGCCTGTGTATGTTTGCCCCTTGCCTGTGCATGTGTGCCCCTTGCATGTGCATGTGTGCCCCTTGCATGTGCATGTGTGCCCCTTGCATGTGCATGTGTGTCCCTTGCCTGTGAATGTGTGCCCCTTGCCTGTGCATGTGTGCCCCTTGCCTGTGTACATGTTTGTCCCTTGCCTGTGAATGTGTGACCCTTGCCTGTGAATGTGTGTCCCTTGCCTGTGCATGTGTGCCCCTTGCCTGTGTACATGTTTGTCCTTTGCCTGTGAATGTGTGCCCCTTGCCTGTGCATGTGTGCCCCTTGCCTGTGTACATGTTTGTCCCTTGCCTGTGTATGTGTGCCCCTTGCCTGTGCATGTGTGCCCCTTGCATGTGTACATGTTTGTCCCTTGCCTGTGAATGTGTGTCCCTTGCCTGTGAATGTGTGTCCCTTGCCTGTGAATGTGTGCCCCTTGCCTGTGCATGTGTGCCCGTTTCCTGTGAATGTGTGTCCCTTGCCTGTGCATGTGTGCCCCTTGTCTGTGAATGTGAGTCCCTTGCCTGTGTATATGGGCCCCTTGCCTGTCCATGTGTGCCCATTGCCTGTGAATGTGTGTCCTTTATCTGTGAATGTGTGTCCCTTGCCTGTGAATGTGTCCCTTGCCTGTGTATGTGTGCCCCTTGTCTGTGCATGTGCCCCTTGCCTGTGCATGTGTGCCCCTTGCCTGTGTATGTGTGCCCCTTGCCTGTTTATGTGTGTCCCTTGCCTGTGTACATATATGTGTGCCCCTTGCCGGTGCATATGTGTGCCCCTTGCCTGTGCATATGTGTGCCCCTTGCCTGTGTATGTGTGTCCCTTGCCTGTGCATGTGTATTCATATATGAAGATTATTTTGTACATGTGTGTAAACTGTGTTTTGGGATTGTGCTGTGTATGATATATTTGAAAGTGTGTTGAATGTAGGTGATGTGGTACAATGTACATTTATGCTAAGCTGTTGTTCCTTTCAGCAACGGACTATAGAAGAGTTAAAGGATCGTTACTATAGTTGTGTTTCCCGACTTTTGAAGGTACATAATGGTAGTATATGCAATAATTTACCATGATCTCTGTTATCTTGAAGGCATGTGGGAAGATGAAAGAATACAAATTAAAGTAGCATATGGGAAGCGTGAGGCAGAGCCAAGTACTTTTCCAGCTCCTTGATTGTTCTTTCAACCTTGAATTTGTAGTACTTTCAATATCTTGAGGAGGCATCATTGTATATCTAATGTTTTTGCTGTTCAGGATAAATAATTAATCAATGTAATATAACAACAGAAATGGGTATGGTCGCAAATGTACAGCTTTAAAAAATCAACTGTAGCAGACAATTTAAGATAAGCAATGATCAATGAAACAGCAATGAGTCCTGGTGAGTGAAGCCCTATAATTATTACATTAATTGTAAAGAAGAAAATGCACAAATGGTATGATGCAGCTCTTTAGCTATAATGACTGTTTAAATACATGTTAGTAAGCCATGATAAACACCCAATATTACATGTACATGTACTGTGCAGGCACGATCACCACCTGGTCAAGAGCCCCAGAACCTTCCACCTCCCTTTGATGCACAGCATGAGACAGAGAGAAAGAAACAACTACTAAAACTGTACAACCGTACTCCTGAACAAGTATGTATTGTTTGTTGTGGTTACACTAGTTAGTCTTATTATCTTGTCGCATGGGCAAGTCCATTTACACAATACTGGTGAACAGCTATGATGCCACAAAATTAAATTACCAAGAGCATTCATGCAACATGCTTTGGGTACCCTGGTGCATCATTGATATGTGATACATATGTATGGCAAACATACAATGTACTGTACATGATGTTCCAAACATGATAAACAAAGTACCATAAAATGGTGTTGATTGTCAAGTGAGCTACTGCCGTTCTTGTTATTATTTTGGCAAATCATTTAACAGTTCAGGTTTGCCAGTCACAATTCCTTTCCATAGAAGTGTTTTTCAAAGTGTTCTTAGATAGATAGATACTTTATTTAACATGGTAAAATACACTTAGCATTTGCCGCGTGTGCAGGAACAATTCTGCAACACGTGGCAGCTAATTTACAGGTATCCCACAGGTAAAAATATTAATAATAAGGTATAAGATTTAAAAGTATGCATAAATATAAAACTAGATAAAAGAAAAATGTATGGTTTATAAAACTATATAACTATTCCTGACTCCAACTTTAGTCCATGACCCAGACTCTGACCCTAATCCCAAACCTAACCCTAACTAGCTGAGCCCAAAAAAATATTTTTATAGCAATTTGGATAAGTTGATTCCTTTGATAATGTTTGAGAAAGTTTGATAGCTGTTCTTTCTATGCAAATTTTTCTAAACATTTTCCTACTTCTACAGATGAATTATAGTATTCTGAGTGCAAACTAAGTTGAGTGGTGCATGACCCAGGCCACAAAGGTCTACATCACTGTATGTAATCAAAATTTCTAATGATTCATAATCTTCAGTTCCTACACATTTATATGCAGTCGAAATGACTTAGGCCTAGTTTATACATCGTGCTTTCACCGCACCGAACTCAACTATTTCAATTTAGCGCGGTGAAAGTACGATGTACAAATCAGTCACAATGAAGTGCAGTGCCAAGTCATGGTACGGTCAACCTGACTGTGTGGAATGGTGATAGCACGGTTGAATTTATACAAATGTGAATTTGGTGCAATGCATAAATTGCAACCGTGACATGGCCGTGCCAGAGACCGCGCCAAATGCAATTGAGTTCGGTGCGATGAAAGCACAATGTATAAACTAGGCCTTAGAAATTCTGTGACTCAAACTAATGCACCTGTTTGAATATGTTTTTCATTTCCCACCTTCAAACCAGGAAGGATCAAGTTGAAGAAAATAGTACTTTATGGAAAAAGCCGTAATAATGTAATTATAATTAATTATTTAAAAATTTATACAGTGAATGTTCAAAATTAATGCACTTTTTACAGCGATAATAATACAGGAAGTTAGAAATAATATGCTTATCAATTCGGTTCTATTCTTTTTATTATAAATAATTATTATTTTGGTCAAAAAAATATACCTCAGATTTAAGTTTCCTTTGTGTTCTCTTGCTTGTCGGATCAGATATGGCGCACATCCTTGACCGCCGATAACAGTCTCAAGAATACCTCACTATGTATTATAAGTATCCAGCTCTTATATCCTATCTTTGCCGTGATTGCTTGTGCGATGTGTGTTATGGCCAAATTACATACATGTATGTACTCAATAATGGCACAGTGGATATGATTCTTGCCTTGCATCCAGCAGGCCTTGTGTTCGGATCTTGCTTGGGACAACATTTTTTTACTTTTTTTCTTTTTCTTTCTTTATCATCCTTCCCATTTTTTAATTTTTTTCTCTTTTTCTTTTTATTCATATTGTTACCTTAGTTTATGAAATAAAACAGTGATCTCAGAATATCGATACAAACCATAAGAAATGTCAAACAGAAAGCCAGAACAGAGAACCACTAAATTCATAGTTAATTATAGTTCAATGAGTATCGTTATCATGACAAATCCTACAAATACTGGGAAGTTCCTTTTACTTTCGAGATTGTCCCACTTGAGATCATCCATAGCTTTGTCACTGCTGTCTGCCTTGCAAACTATCCTTGCCACTCTCCTCTAGGGCTTTTCTAACTGCTTTGTGTTACCCTGTCCACAGCAAGTCCATACACTATCAGCATATTCGACAACTGGGTGGATGTAGGACTCATATACAACATTAGCACAATGAGTTGTTAAATTATTTGTTATGCACCCTAACATGCCTACTTTCTTACCAGCCCATGCGATGGTGTACTTTATGTGGGCATTCCAGGATAAACATTCATCTAACATAATGCCTAGCTAGAGTACTTAAATTCAGAAGAACATCCATTAAGAATGATGTCAAAGCTGGTTACTGTAGAAAGTCTGGCACAAGTACCAAACAACATCGATTCAGTTTTCATTCTGTTAACAAATAGACTGTTTTCTCTAAGCCAGGTGTTAACTTGATCCAGTTCATCATTCAAGGTCTTGATGATAGACTCGACATTCTTACCAGAGCAGAAAAGGACTGTGTCATCAGCATACATTATGGCAGAACAGTGATTGGTCACACTGGGTAGATCATTCACAACTACTAGGACAAACATCAACAGTCCCAAAATTGAGCCTTGAGGTATCCCGGATTTGATGTAACTTGAATCGGAATACCCAGTGTTTTGAAACTGGACAGACTGGGTCCGAGTTCTCCATTTGTTATGCCAGATGAGATCAAATGAGTTCAAAATCAACAAATACTGCTCCTGTTAGCTGCCCTTGGTCGATGTTAATCTGTACATTACTGTATCAGTAAGTGCTATCATGGCAGCAAGTTCAGTGGAGTGGCCCTTTCAAAAACCAAATTAATATGGGCTCAGGATCTTGTGCTCACGCAGATGGACAAAGCTGAATATGAACGGCCCTCTCCAACAGTTTGGAGACAGTAGTTGTTCATGTCATCAGTACTTCCTTTCTTAAACAGGGGTACAACTCTGGCCGTTTTCCTCTTTGCTGGCACAGTACTTTGGGCCAAAGACGTGTTTATGACGATCATTAAGGGCTTGGTGACAACATTTACAGCTGATCCTTTAACAACCGTGGTGGAATATGATCCGTATGGCTTTACCGGTCTTAAGTCCATGAAGTTGGTTCAGAGTGTACTATTCAGTTATAGGTTGGAATTTACATGTAAAAGGAGGATAGTCAATTTTGAGAGGAAGGCTCTTTTCTCACCAATGGCATAAAAGATGTGATATATAGCACCAGTAAAGTAACTGTTAAAAGCATTGGCAGTGGTTGACTTGTCAGTAGAGAGTTGCAGTTTGATTTTCTTGCTTTCCAGAGAAAGTAAAATTTGGCATTGACGAATGTCATGTTTAATGTCATTGTTCATCCATGGGCACTTGTCTATTCTGCTGGATCTTTTTTGGATAAGTGGTGCATGTCCAACCCGTGACTCCATTGAACTTTGATTTAAAACTCATCCATTGTTCATTCACATCTCCAGAATTCCCTGAGTACTCCAATCAACACTTTCAAGATCCTTGCAAAACATCTTTGGATCATAATTTGCATAATTTCTAGATAGGTCTAGATAGTGCTTGAAAGGTTATCTCAAGTCTTCCATCCTCATGGTGAAAAACAACTCATTGATCAGATGTTGCTGTCCTGAGTGGTTCTGATACATACTTTTGCTCATTTTCAGCTTCCTCTTTGCGTTGTGCCAGTGGTACACAAAATACAATCTATATTTTCCGCATACATGTACTTGAACATGTAGAAAACATATGGCTGCAACAAATCTTCTTCTTAGATTAAAAATTAATAGAATTGTGTGAATATAGCCTTAAGAGCCAGTTTAGTTACATTGTAAGTTATAGTCTGTTGGAATGCCAACTAAACGATGACATATTATTTATTAATTTGTTTGACTTGTGAATGTGAATGTGCAATGAATGAATTATTGGTGTGAGGTAAATTTAATATTATTTAAAATGTACTGCTGTGCAGGTGCATTGTGGGATAGGCTCAAAGGCAGCCATTTTGTTTAGAGATTAACATAGTACTTTTCGCTGCCCACTGTCAGTGTCGTCAGCTTCAATAAGTAATTGTAGACTTCGTTGAATGCCTATAATATCACTAGTGATCAATTATTTAGGGAGTACTGTACATGTAATAACTGACTTTGGTGATTTGATTGTTGTCAGTACACATGTGCTGATCTAGTAGGAATTTTTCTTTGAAGGCCAGGTAGTAAATACTATAAAATATGTTTGCACATAAAAGTTTCACTCAGTTGTAAAGTTTACAATATTGAAAGCTCATTCACCCCCAATACATGTTCTCTTAATGCAGTTCTACTTGTATAAGTAATTCAAAATGTTTTAATTGAAATAACATTTTATTTTAATTTAATTTAATTAATTTATTGTAATAACCCGTTTATCATATGACATACTGTATTTCAATGAAACAAGTACTTAACACAGTTTTACTGGTATTTTCATCAAGTGGAAGTTTTTTTTTCATAAGAACAAAGACTGAAGAGAACTAAGTTGACAAATATATTTGAATCTTTCAAAGAACATTTAATTTCAGTACTGGCCTGAATAACAATATTAATGTTATCTGTTTGTGAGGCTGAATCTGTCTTAGGAAGATATTTATTATGGGTATGGGGGGGAGTCATTTGCAGATATGGGTTATGAAATATTTTTGACACCATCTCCCCCCTCCTTCATAGTTTGAAGAAAACTTGTCACCCCTCCCTCCCTCAGCTCTACCACTTGCACTACGTGTAGTTCTAAATTATTAAAAAGCATGACCCCCCTTCTAAAGTTATGAAAAATCATGACCGAGGCCATAAAATGACTGTAAATGGGACTAGTTGAGATTGAATGGGTGTAATTTGCATTAGTAGGGTGGCTTGGGATTGGAAGGCCACCTACAGGTTAGGGCCACTTATACTTTGTTGTCTCCCCCTTGTTGTGCCTAATAAAATTTATGTGGTTCTCATCATGAATTTTCACAACTGAAATAAAGTATATTTGCTATGCAATATACAATAATTTTATAGCATAACTGGTACATGTAGCCTGCATAGCTTGGCATTCTAGATAGTATACATAAACATGTGAAGTGGCAAAGCCACAAGTATTCCTCTCATGGCTCACTTTGCTTCGCCAACTCATCCTCTCGGCTTTGCCACTTCACATGTTTATGTATACTATCTAGAATGCCGAGCTACGCAGGCCACACAATTGGCAAATTTACGTGTGCTCTTTGTTTCTGATTACATACTACAGTGTATGGGATTTGAAACACATGGTTTGTTGTAAACCATAGCTGGAACAAAACTGTTTTTGCAATGATAGGTAGCACAAATAAAGCAGTTAGAATTGCATTTTGAACAGCCATCAGTTCTTGCAGTACAGCAGGTGGGTGATAACTTAAGAGAGGAAGGAAACACGGATTTGACTGGTTGGTGAAATTAGTAAAAGCCTTATCAATTATAGGGCAGCATGGCAAGATGAAAGGAATTAGGCAGGTCCAGAATGGTGAGGGCAGATGAGTAGGAGGAAAACAGGAGTATTATTATATGGAAATTGTAACCTTAGCCATAACAATTGTGCCCTATGGTGACCAACTTCGATCTGCAGTATTATTATTATTGACATAATATTCGCTAAAAGTGATAAAATTATTTATAAAAGGCTAAAACGTTTTCGATGTACATGTAAAGTAAACTTTTTAGCGTTTTATAAATAATTTTATTATTATCGTTGTTCTTAAGAACTTACATGTACTGTAGATGTCCACAATGTTCTCAAATACTGGTTACATGTATGTTTTGCACTGTTGACAGGTTCGTGAGGAAGAGATGTTAATGGGTGAACTTCGCAAGATTGAGATGCGTAAGAAGGAGCGGGAAAAAAAGCATCAGGACCTCCAGAAACTCATCACAGCTGCTGAGAACACTGCAGAGTACAGGTTGAAGTGAGTACTGCCACATGCTAAGTCTAATTGTAAAGTGTTACCGAGGCTAAAGAACACATGAACTGCATGTTACTACAACTGTCAGTGGTTGTAACATTAGTCCCTATTCCAAAATGGCCACAGGCCACACTAGAAATCATGGACTTGATATGCATACTGTGGAAACAAGACACAAAAGGTGAATGTGCACTCACCTGATTCCACCAGTGCTTTCCATTGTAACTTGTTTGTACAAATTTTTTGCAGTTAAGTTCCAAGTGTTATCCCTAGTTTGCATTTTAGATTCAATCAGTGAAAATATTAATAATTATTTAAATTGTAGTTTGTTTTGGCAGTGACAGTTGTTGGATTAGAGTGCTTTCAAAACAGTTAATTTATACTTAAAGTATTAGTGATTTTAACGTGTGCAGTTACGATGATCGAGTCAAATGGGAACCAAATTTGCCCTTGACTGCACTTTTAAAATCTACATGTATAACCATTCCTGAATACTGGATAAGTTGTTAAGTAAAGTAAATTGATACATTTATGTGTGCAGGTAATACAGGAATGGCACCATGCATATGTGGCATCGAAAGGCATTTAACTATAAATCTGGTCCTTGAATTATTTATAATAACTATAGTGTATAGTTATATTCTTGAATTGCCTGCTGGTCTCTGATCTGAATATAAACTACTCACATCGGTCTTCAAGAAGTGGTTTTTGCAGAAAATTATGTAAAATATGTGCATATTGTTGTTTATGATTGTATTGATGTTAATTCATACATCATTATGCACTGACGTACGTTTCCCTCCTCGATATCTCAACGGTGTAATAACTGAGACAACTGTAAGTGTTTAAAGTGAGTATTACATTTACCAACACATAAGTAATTGAAATTCATGAGTAAAGTAAAAGTTTCTTGATGACTTTTATATTTTAAAAAAGCCATGTGTTTTCTTGGATGTAAACAATTTAATTCTTTTTAAAATAATATTTTAAAATTAAAATTTAATTATTTGTAAAATATATATAGAACTCACCATACAATACTGTTAAACGTTGCACATTAATTACCATAATTATATAATTCTGTTGGAACATGTTTAGTGCCATGAACACTACATAAATTATGCAATGTGAGCACTATATAAATTTCATTGTAATTATTATTGTTATTACTATTAAACAATATAAATGTGCATACAAGTATATTAGATAGCTAATCTGATGAAACAGACTTCTTCCCTTGTTTCTGCTAGAGTGGATTTCATATGACCATTGGCACTGTCTGATTAATCTATGCGAATGCCATGTGATCTTACAAGCATCCAATCAGGGAAGATTGACTATGCATATATGTATAAATAAGTTGAAAACTATCATGTATATATATAAACTGTACATATTAGTTATTTTTACACGTTTATAAGAAAGAAGTTTGTCCATAAAAAATACCTACTATCCGATTTTCCTGAGAGTATGAATGTCTGCTATTAATTCCTTCCAAAACACAGAATACACTTCCAAAATGTGACCGTCACGAAATAATCACGAAGATATAAACATAACTTTGAGCAGTAATTTTCGTCCTTAAAATGAAGGGGCCCTTCTTTATTGTGGTAGAACTTTGTTCTGTAAACATATTACAGGGTACTCGACAGTGATGGCAGGCAAAAGGCCGTTATTTTTGACAGCTATCACATATACTAGCAAAACAGTTACCACCACGAAGACAGTATAACAATCGATACATGTTTTGGTGCTTGAAATGAGCAGCCTGACCTTTAAACTCGGCCTGTAAGTTGTTTAAATACATAATTATGCATTTACATGTTTTAATTGGATGTGATACTGAGAATTACCTTTACATGTTACCGTTAAAGTACTTGGACTAGATTCCGATAAAAAGACAAGAAGATCAATAGAAACCCAGTACTCTAAAAAACTGGTGAACAAAGCGATTGGCCATTGCATTTTGAAACAAACTCAAAGGATATACTTGATCAAAATGCACCATGTGAACCGTGTCCGTGTCCCTGAGCTGAAAGTGCAATGAAAGTGCAATGGTGTTTGCTGCTCGATGGTCATAAGGGATCTGCAGTAGTGAAACATATTTTCAAGTCCGCTTATTATGAACCACACTTAACATATAACATTCAGTGATACTGTAATAAAATGCAAATTGAATGTACCTATTATAAAGTCTCAAATACTTGTGCATGTATGATCAGTAATAAGAGTTTGTAATCGTACACTTGTAACTGGAAAGCTAAAACTTCATATTCTCCTCACTTTACACCCACTACATTCACATACCACGTAAGAAATCAACACCTAAATTATACAGTTTTAAGTTAATCATAGTGTTACAAACGTATCACGCTGCATTCCCATACACAATTTCATCATCTCATTGTCATTGTACACTATTATTATAAGATATAATTGTAGAAATTGAATTTGTGGAAATATCTGCCAAACTTATCCTGCAGGGGAACACCAATAGGAAAGTCTCCTCTTAACTACATGTAAGTGCACCTATAATATTTAGTACTCTTTGTATCTCAGTTGCACTTGTTACTACTTAATGTAAATGTTACATGTTGTTATAACAGTAAAATAATGTCTTGACTTATGAGCTGTACAAATTTGTGTTTCTATCATGGTGTCAGGAGTTGAACTGCTGTTCAACGAAGTAAGCCAATGCACTTGTATTGTGGTGGATTTGTTTGCTGCCTGCGACATGTTTGGGCTTTGGGCAGCATTGCCATCACGTCTCTTATGCAGATGTTTGTTTTGATCCATAAACTCGCAGACCAAGAACTTGTACAATTGATCTATTACTCCAACATCACTTGAATTCGTTTTGGTGTCACCTTAGAGTTGATCATGATTACCATTTGATGTTTGGGATTATTATACAAGACTTGTGCTTTAGGTTACATGGATTATACACTTAACAGCTTTTTGGAGAACTTTGCCTATTCTACCGGTATTTTTTTGTTTCATTTCATACTTTTTTACTTTTATTGTTCCTGTAACTTAGAATGAACAAATAAGTGAGTCTAAAGATCGATCATCACTGAACTTGAAACTCAGAGTCGTCATTTTAAAAGTGCATTTCTATACTGTTTTAATAGCATTTTATTCATTTTAGATATTTCTGCTTTGCATTTGTAAATTGTATTGATCTCTCATATAGTTGTTCAAAGGTGTTGTTACTACAGCACAATGTAATGAAATTAACTTTTGATTATCAGTATACATGAAAAGGTGATAACCAAGTTAATGACGTGCCTGTTTAGCTTCTTTGTATAAATAATAATTATTTTAACATTTGTCTCAGAGGAATTCTAAAACTTGTTAAAATACAGGTATTAATGCATTTAAACCATAATAAATAGAAATGAAATTTGCCATCAAACTTGTTGAGGTGTGGGTCCAGAAAAAAAATCTGACCATTTTCCAGCCTTTTGATCACCAATGGTAAAAGTGGTTTTTTTCTTCTTTTTGTTTTTTTTTTTTGGGGGGGGTTGAAAGATATCACCCCAAGAACCGAGATATTTTCACTGATGAAAAGCAAAAAAATATTCCAACTTCCAGAGTTTGGCCGGTTTTTGAAAACTAGTGTAAACCAGTTTGGATCCATGCCTGTTGTTATGTATTACAAATGTTCAGTAGATAATTTTAAAGTGTTACAATGTGTACATGCAGTTCACTTGTGAACTTAGATTCACATGGTTGTTTATGTTTATAATTGCAACCATATGCAATAGAGTTGCACAACTGCAAAGCAAGAGAATCACTTAAAACATTTAAAATTATACAGTAAATTTAAAACTCTAGAGTTGAACTTGAATCAAAAGCATACTATAATGTAGTTATTAAGTTAAGACTGCAAGTACGTTTGTTTCATATAATTATTATTGCAAATCTGACTAAGGGTGGTTGGTGACTAGAGTAGCAACAGCGAATGAGGGGAAGGAGGGCAAGCTATAGGGAAGTAGGGTCTAGTTTAAGAAGAAATTGTATCATATTGGATGAAAATTGTGTGGGATTTTTGTCTTGCGAATTTTACATTCTTATCCTGATTCACCAAATTAAGTTCCTAAAAACATATATTTGTGATATATTGTGGCTTTCATTTCTGTAACCTAGCAAGCTAAATCAGAATCTCTTGTAATAATATTGATTAAAAGTCATAATAAATAATAAATACATGGCAAGAAACAAGTTATACAATCTGCAAACCAGCAATTTGAAGGGAGTGGTAAGCAATGGCAGGTAGTTGAAGATGGACAGTGGGGGATAAAATCTGTTAGTAAATTGTGAACTGAGCAGCCTGAATGCTATTCCTGATTCAGTTGATAGTTTTGTGGAGCCAAGCAGTTGTTTATTGAACAAGATATTTAATAATCTGCTTGCTGTTTGTTTTAAGGTTTTGTGTAACCATAATATAATGTGATACATCTTGAAACGTGGACTACATCTATAGCAGAACTTGCCATTGACTCAAGTTCGCTTTTGGTAGTAAATAATGATAAATCACGAGAATCAAGTCGTGCAATAATCCAACAATCTGCAGACCAGCAATTTGAAGGGAGTGGTAAGCAATACGTTACTCATTCCCAAATTTGTCAAATGCCCAGGGATCTGGCCAAGGAGCATGGACACTTTTGAAATTGATTCATACATAACATGCAACATGGTTTCGTGTTTGAAATACCCATTGACTCGGGGAAAGTAAAAGGCTGACTCGGTAGCAGCCATTCAGTACTTATTATGCTCATTAGTTTGTACATGTGTCTAACCCGATTGTTGCTTCACTTGCAAGGCGCGAGGCTACCAAGAAGCCAGTGAAGAAGAAACAAACAAAGAAGAAAGGAGAAGTGCCAGGAGAGAAACAGGTAACCATGGAACTCTGGCCGTACAGTCAGACCTCGTATATCAAGACACTTGTTACATGTACAAGTGTTTAGTACTACAATGTATATTGAAGCATGGTTTTCATCTTCTATAATTCATCAGTAATCATCTCTATTTTGTCCCCCAAGAGTGTGGGATCACTCCCCAGTTTTAGTAGTGTATATGTAGTGTGTTGGACGTATATGCAATCGCTGCAGCTGGTTTAACTGTCCATGTGTGACATTGATGTGTGACGTACAGCTATGGAATTAAATATGAGGCACGTCGCTTGCTTGCTAGTCCACCATTCACTCGATTATCAGTAATCGTGTACATGCAAGTTATTTCTAGTTGTTGCATGCAGTGAACATGTGTTGTGATTGTGTTTCCTAGGCTGAATCAGCTGGTGTCAAATTCCCAGAAAGCAAAGGAGCTGGTGTTTGTTTACGTAGTGCCAGAGTAAGTCAATTCATATGAGGATTACCTTACTTGTCAATTCCTAAGTGTATTCGATATAATTTTATTGTACATTTGATTAGCTATTAATATATAACATTTATCACTAATTGTATTGACTCCACACCAAACGTTCGAAATATGATAAGGTAAGGTAGGGTAGGGTGAGGTAAGGTAAGGTGAGGTGAGGGGAATGCTATTGAGGTGAAGTGAGGTAAGGTTAGGTGAGGTAAGGTAAGGTCAGACGAGGTAAGGTGAGATGAGGTGAGTAAGGTGATGTAAGGTAAGCTGAGGTGAAATAATGTGAGGTGAGGTATGGTGATGTACGGTAAGGTGAAGTAAGGTAAGCTAAGGCAAGGTGCAATAAAATAAGCCCTATAAAGTGAGCGTGTGAGCATGTGAGTGGTTGGAGCAGTCGGTACGACCTCTGTCTCCCAACCAGAAGGTCCCGGGTTCAATACTCGGCCTTGCCAAGTGTTGAATTTGTGCAACCTTCTTTCGCCACACCGTCTTTTCGGATAAGGACGTTAAATCGTAGGCCCAAGTGTCCCCAATTAGTTCACACGAGCTAAATACATTTGACAATCAAATAAAGTTACTTACTTACTTACATTGTAAGGTAAGATAAGGTTAGGTAAGGTAAGGTTAGTTAAGGTAAGGTGAAGTAAGGTAATTTAAGATGAGGCAAGGTGAGGTAAGGTGATGTAAGGAAGGACAAGAGAGGAAAGGAAAGGATGGAGAAGGAAAGGAGACAACGGGGAAAGTAGAAGATAGGAAAGGAGTTGAAATGGAAGGGAAGATAAAGCTTTTAGTCAGTAACCCATGCAGTATAGCAGTTGGTATCCACCGGGGCCCTGCTAAAAACTGGGGCTCGTACTTATTGCATCACTCGCTGTTCAGTATAGAGATAATTTCGCTAAACCGTCCAAAGCTTGATGCAAATGCAATGACAATGCGATGGTCAGAAGAGCTAGCAATTGGCTAAATCTGTTGTCACAACAATTGCGAAAGTACAGACAACTAATCAGACAGTCGCGTGATAGACGTAAACCAATCAGAGATGAAACTCATCGCATTGTCATTTGCATTACCTGATGGCGTATAGAGGAAGAAGGCTGCCAGTACTCAATACGCGTCAAAATTCTCGCAAATTTTATTGGTTAAAAAGCTGCTTTGACAACGTAATGACAATGACGTAATGAGCTTTGGACAGTGAAGCGAAATTGACTCTATAATCTACTTTCATTGGAAAGTGTCATTGGACCTTTGGGAAATGGTGCAGTATGTAAACAGATTCATTCTGCAGTCTGACACTACTTCTGACCAATGAACATGTCTTGTGAGTATGTCCTTCATTGAGGCAAATGCCCCTTAGCTAAAAATTGTACCTATCCAATATAACTGCTGTTTTTCTGTTTGCTAGTCGAAATACAACAAAATGATTCCCCCAATTTAAGTTTCTCGATGGGAAGGGTCAATATTTAAAAAGACATCAACATCCAAGTTAATGTCAAACTTTGCTTAAGAAGACTAATGTAATGTATGGATGACGAATTAGAAATGTTAGACATGTTAAAAGTCTTATTACTCTGTCAACACACTACAGACTATAAAAATCTACATGTATAGGTATCAATTCATAAAGGTACAAAATATATTTCGCTTTATTAAGCCTCAGTTGTTTTCATGCTACTAATGACGTAATGTTTAGCAACAAATTGTATCAGTTCCATTCACCTTGGAATGTTCAAACAAAAGACTTGTCACAGACGTATATTTAAGGTCCACCAGGTTGAATAGGAACAGTTGAAATCCTATAGAAACTTGGCCTGACTGTTAATCACTTTGCAGATGAAGATGCCTGCGTCAGTTGGAACTAAGAAAGCTAAAGCGGTGGAGCAGCTGTTGGAAGAGCTGGGTGTAGGTAAGGAAACACTGCAGTAGGGAGATCAAACCAATTGGATTCTGTATAAACTCCATATTTCGCCCAGAGGTGGTGGGGCAGCTGTTGGAATTGCTGTAAGGTCCACATTTCCTGTAGAGGTAGTCGCTAACAGCGCCCCGCCTGTTGTTTTCGTTTTCCTCTTTTCAGACATCCGGGACACACAATAAGATACAACTGATGATATTGCCCTGCCTCTAAAGTTTGCCTTTTAGCTGGGAGATTCAAACACAAATTTCAAACTGTAGCTCCAGTGGTGGTAGCTGGCAGCAAGTTGACTTTCTAAGTTTGTTGGGAAATCGTGACACATCTCTTTTAAGAAATATTACAGTGTGACTACAGAAACCGGGGGTCACTTGCGAAAGAGTACCCAATCACAACACGACTTCTAAACAATACAATTGGAGTTTGTGATTTTGATTCCAGGCAAACTGTTCGAATCACTCATTCTCATTGGATAGTTTTTCGGTTTGTTTCAGTCGGCCAAATCAAAGTGACCCCGGTTTCTGCAGTTGCACTGTAAGTAATGCCAGTCACGTATTTAATGAATAGTTATGTGTTGCATTTCATCAGCTGGTTGAAAGGTTAGGAAACATGTGGCTTTGCAAACATCTTAACTAGTTTAGGTAATGTAGAATTATTGGCACACTTGGGGAAAGGACTGTCCAGTGTTGATGACGTTATGCTACACTTGGGGAAATGACTCTTCAGTGTTGATGATGTTATGGCACACCTGGGGAAAGGGCTGTTCAGCATCGATGATGTTATAGCACAATTGGGGAAAGAACTGTTCAGCATCGATGATGTTATAGCACAATTGGGGAAAGAACTGTTCAGCATTGATGATGTTATGGCACACTTGGGGAAAGAACTGTTCAGTGTTGATGATGTTATGGCACACCTGGGGAAAGAACTGTTCAGCATTGATGATGTTATGGCACACTTGGGGAAAAACTGTTCAGCATCGATGATGTTATAGCACAATTGGGGAAAGGACTGTTCAGCATCGATGATGTTATAGCACAATTGGGGAAAGGACTGTTCAGCATTGATGATGTTATGGCACACTTGGGGAAAGAACTGTTCAGTGTTGATGATGTTATGGCACACTTGGGGAAAGAACTGTTCAGTGTTGATGATGTCATGGCACACTTGGGGAAAGAACTGTTCAGCATTGATGATGTTATGGCACACTTGGGGAAAGGACTGTTCAGTGTTGATGATGTTATGGCACACTTGGGGAAAGGACTGTTCAGTGTTGACGATGTTATGGCACAGTTGGGGAAAGAACTGTTCAGGGTTGATGATGTTATGGCACAGTTGGGGAAAGGACTGTTCAGTGTTGATGATGTTGTGGCACAATTGGGGAAAGGACTGTTCAGTGTTGACGATGTTATGGCACACTTGGGGAAAGGACTGTTCAATGTTGACGATGTTATGGCACACTTGGGGAAAGGACTGTTGAGTGCTGATGATGTTATGGCAAACGTGGGGAAAGGACTGTTCAGCATTCCAGATGTTATGGCACACTTGGGGAAAGGATTGTTCGGCATTGATAATGTTATGGCACACTTTTGGAAAGGACTGTTCATCATTGATGATGTTATGGCACACTTGGGGAAAGGACTGTTCAGTGTTGATGATGTTATCGCACACTTGGGGAAAGAACTGTTCAGTGTTGATGATGTTATGGCACACTTGGGGAAAGGACTGTTCACTGTTGATGATGTTATCGCACACTTGGGGAAAGGACTGTTCAGCATTGATGATGTTATGGCACACTTGGGGAAAGGACTCTTCAGTGTTGATGATGTTATCGCACACTTGGGTAAAGGACTGTTCAGTGTTGACGATGTTATGCCACACTTGGGGAAAGGACTGTTCAGTGTTGACGATGTTATGGCACACTTATGGAAAGGACTTTTCAGTGTTGATGATGTTATCGCACACTTGGGGAAAGGACTGTTCAGCATTGATGATGTTATGGCACACTTGGGGAAAGGAGTTTTGATGATGTTATGGCACACTAGGGGAAAGGAGTTTTGATGATCGGGAAATATGCCTAATAAATTCTATAGCTTGAACTCTGTGATCCCCCAAATACGAAATATTGAAGTCCAGATTACTATTAAAGTTATTTATCTTCCATCAGTTGTGTTGTCTTGGGTGATTTGATGCGGTTTTGGGACGATTTATTTCCTCGCTACCTGCAAACTCCCGCCATATAGGGATATATAATCGTCCCAGAACCGCATCAAATGACTCCGAGACAAGGCATATAATGGAAGATAAGTGAACTGTATTTATCTGGTTTTCAATATTTTGTGTTCTGCGGATCACAGAGTCCAAACTGTAGAATTTATGAGACATAAACCAGAGAACGACTGTTACAAATTACAGCAAATGACCAAGATACAAAAAAGAATACATTACGTCGCCACGAACCGTGCAAGCAACAAAGGCGGACCGTTTCGATCGATAGGCCCAGCTAAATCCAGTATAGTTTAAATAAAGGCAAGACATATAAGCAAAATAATATTTTGCAGAGTTTAAAGCGCAAACATGTAAATAGTTCAATAGGTGAACAATGTCACGTAATCAAAATTCTGGTCAAAATGCCATCGTCCTCTGATGGCGCGTTGTGAAACCATATCACATTGCGGTACCTTTCCCCCCAAAACATAGGTTTCTAAGATATTGCTGAACTCGACAATCACCAATAATGTATTTACTTTCAAGACATATAAAATAGTTGCTTGAATTGTTTACGCATTCAGAACATCACGTGTACGGGAGACTTACCATTACCGTTCAAACTGAGACGATTTCAAGTAAAGACCCTGTCTCCAAAAACGTCCATGCAAACTTTGCAGGTTTTCGATGGATTATGCATCACGGACATTCGTTAAATTTCGATAGAACAGCTAGAATTCTGCCCATTGGAGTCGTGATTTAGGCTTTGTTACATCGTCCCGCGAAAACGAGTTAAACTTGTTGGAATGTTGCCAAGACGTCAACATTCTTAATATAAATACAAACAGCATAATCACGGTATATATTGCAAATATGAATTATTATGGTTGATATAGTCAAATGTACAGTATACGTATTTGTGTAAGGATAATTTAGGTACACCGAAACCAATGCTAAGTCAATTAGGAAGCATTATTTAGAGGTTAAAGAACAATTGCGCGTACTTTGTCGGCGAATCCATGAACGAGTTCAATGTAAAATGAACGAAGAATTTCGAGTTCATTATACATTGGACGAATGATACAACCATAGTGCAATGGATGGTGCAGTGGAATGGACACCACAACAAGTCAATGACGTCACAATAGGCAAAATTAGTATTAGTAATCACATGGTTCCGAGTGCAATTTGGAATAAATTAGCACAAGTACATTTTTCAAAGACTAACCAAATTAAAGTCATGAGCTTTTATATACAAATGTAATAGTTATTTTTAAATTCTTATGAAGTTTATATTATTGTAACATTTTATACATTTTTCTTCCTATATCCTCTTTTTACGAATACGCTTTTTGTCCAGCATTGTTATCACGAGCTTCTTGCTTGGGACTTTGGGTAGCCACTCCCTATGCATTTGATATTCCATAAATACTGCATTGTATATTGCATTGCATTGCATTATATTACATTACACTACAATGCAATACAGTGCATTGTAGTGTAGTGTAGTGTAGTGTAGTGTAGTGTAGTGTAGTGTAGTGTAGTGTAGTGTAGTGTAGTGTAGTGTAG
>JANVCJ010087842.1:0-10638 GCA_026413505.1 Epizoanthus ramosus
ATTAGGGGGTCCCCGTATTCGTTGGCGAGTTATGGCGTGTTTTGTACAAAAACTGGGCTTCAAAACCGCATTTTGCAGTTTTGCAAAAAGCCCCTTAAATCACGGAGATAAGTATATTTTCCATCCGAGTAATGTGTAGTAGCAAATTATAATAACTAATAAGAATTTAGATTTTCGTATCATGCGCATTAGAGCTGCGCACTGCAAAACTGAGGAATGACCTTAAATAAAGTTACTCTACGTTTAATATGAAATAATGTAATTTGCACACATACACACGTTAATGTAGACTACAGTGGCAACATTGTAGACCGTCAACACAACTAGACCATTCTAGACCATTGAATGATCTAGAACCGTCCACCGATGAGTGGTCAAGTTGTTCAAAACAAAAAAAAGGAAAAGCTAAATCTAAACAGCCTTCGAATCGATGCCATCAGCACTGACTCCAGCAGTAGCTGTAGACATATTTTCCCAAATACCTTTCAACTGTACAACTGAAATAGCAAGTAGACAAACTACATCTTGAGTGTTATAGCCACCGCTTCGGCGTGTTGTCAACATTTTAAATTATTTTGTAGATGATGTTATTAAGCCAGGTTGTCAAGTCCCCTGGATACCCGTCGGTCACATATTTTATATTTTGCACCCGTCAACCTTTGTATACACGCTAACCCTGGCACGCAAATATATAGAGGATATTACACGGTAGCGAGAAGATATGGATTTTATCTTCGAGGGTTCTTTTCACGAGAAGATAAAATCCATATCTTCGAGCATACCGTAGCCTGATTATTCAACCGCCTCACGTCGAGAACAAGGTTTAGGAAACCTAGAAAATCGTGTTTAATGTAAAACATATCGATATGCCATGCACGCACGTGCGTAACATATGGAAAATATGCCACTCGGGCCCCGGATGTAGTGTCGTATGGATTCTACGAGTGGTTTAGTTATCAGTAAAACACTCACATCCATATAGTAATGCATATAATTACTATATTCCCCTCATGTGTGCTGCTGTTTATTTGCATAAATAAGATACATGAATGGCTGGGGAACTAACACAGATGCGTTTTCATTCCAGGTTTTTTGTCAATTTAAACAATTCTTTATTCCAAACATTGTTCGAGGTGGCTTCAACGGAAGACAGGATTTTAAAGCCTGAACAGATACAAAAGCTGGGTTTGGACCCCAAAGCAGACATGCATTTCCTATCAGACCTTGTCGACCTCTATGGAATCAATGTACACATACCACAGCCAACGTGCTGTCCGTTCTAGTCTTCCATATATGGAATTGTGACAGAACCAGTCTCCTTTCCTGATGTCTCGCTGCGAGTTGTTGGGGGACTGGTAGCGCAAAAGGAATCACAAGATATTTGGCAAGAAGCTTGCGTAAAAAGCAAAATATGTCTCTGAAACGACAGTTTTGTAGCTTGAGTTAACAGCAGTTCTTGCCACAGATTTCCAAGTTTTCGGACTGCGAGTTGTTGGAGGACTGGTGGCGCAAAGGAATCGTGAGATATTTTGCAAGAAGCTTGCATAAAAAGCAAAAAAATGTCTCTGAAACGACCGTTTTGTAGCTGGAGTTGACAGTAGTTCTTGCCACAGATTTTCAAGTTTTCGGGCTAGGTACATGTGCGTTGTGGCATTGTTTTTGCTCAACATCAGAATGAACAAGAACTAAATGGCTGCCAGACAAGGAGGATTTGGCCACGCTTCTGGGACGAATTAATCAAGTGACGTCACAGGAAAGGAAAACACCAAATAAGGACGACGCATCCCAGCAGATTGGGAACGAGGCTGTTACAAAACAACCGTTGAATTATAAACTGAAGTAAATACACAAACGCTAGGGAGGGGTAAGGGTAACAGGAAACGACGCTCCAAATGAACGGCAACTCTGTATCATGATACGCGGATTCAGATACGAGTGATGGAATTCTGGATAGTCCAAAGAGTAATGGAAGATGCCGAGATGACTCCATTGTACATGACATTAGCCAGATTGGTGTTATTTTAAACGGGATCTTGCAGTGATTGCCAAGCATACGTACTGGTCAGTGGTATTACAGTAGTAATAATAATAATAATAATGTATTTAAAGCATTCTGCCAGGCCTCAATGCTTTTACGTAATAAAATAACCTATGAAATTACAGTTTTACATAAATATTTCATAACCTAGTAATAACAAAACTAATAACGATTCAGTAACTTAATATTAATAAAATGGTAATGACCTAATCTATAACTGGTAGTACGTACTAACTAACTATTATAAACTACTAGTAACTACTGGCAGTAGCTACTAAATAAAAAAGTTTTCGCTTGGAGAGCGTTTGCTTGGCCGGAATATTCCGGATTAGCAATACATTGCGCAATAGAAATTTGTACTTTCGATTTTCCAAATGAATGGTTATTCCAATTGTTCAGAATATGCAGTCACTTCAGTGTCAGCGGATGTTTTTTTTAACAACAATAGCGGCCATTGTTTTTGTTAAGTAACACGAGTGACGTCACTAATCCGGATTATTCCAGTGAAAGGACTGGGAACGAGGTTGATGCCGACTATTGGCCACTCCAGAAACTACACTGAAGAGTACTGGCCCCTCTTCACCGACACGATCCCAGAAACCGATACTGCGAATGGAACTTTCAGGGGAAAGAACAAAAGAGAACGATTTGCCTGTTGAAGACGATTTCGACGATTTGAGACGATTTCGCTTGACTTTTGAAAGCTCATTGTCATTGCTTTGTCATTGTGTCGTCACTGCATTGTCAAAACAGCTTTAGCCAAACGCTAGCTTTTCCAATCATATCGCATTGGCATTGCATTGCATTGCCTCAAGCTTAGGACAGTCAAACGAAATCGTCTCTAATGCATTTCCTAATTGCACCGCTCTGTAGACCAGATGAAGTTGCGTGTATTGTGCCGAAACAACAGCTTGCAAAATCCTATTGATGACACAATGTGCAAAACATTTGCTGGAGCATTGCTTTTTGGGATCGTTTGGGTGGACGGGGTGTCAGGTATTTTGTAGTTTCTTGATACCCAGAGTAGAATGACTGGAAGAGTATTCCAAGGAACCGGAATGAGAATAACTCCCAATCCAGCCTCTCTACCGAGCACTCCGTCATTACCTAATCCGGAATGTTCTCAAGCGAACGCACCTCAAAAGCAGTCCTGTGTATTCTCACAGAGTATTTGATGACCAAAATTTGAACCGAAAAAGAGAAATATAGACCTTGTATATAATTATAGAATACTCGCAAAACGATAATATAAATAGCAGAAATTTGCGCTTAAGATTTAAGGATTGTTAGAATAGAAAGTTTATTTAATTTTTATAATCCTGAGAAAAAGTATAAATAGACAAAACAACTCAAATCAATGTTTCCCAGGTTTGTAGGGAAGGAATTGCATTCATTTCACTTCACTACTTTGTCATTCTTCTATCAGTTATTTAAGTTGGAAGTGGTCAGGATAAAAGACTGATTTCTATGAAATATTTACAGATATCATTAAATACAGAATTAAATTCGTTGAAATTGTTCTATGGAGCAAAGCAGAGCCAGAAATTTTAGCAGAAGTGAAAATGACAAAAATGGTAGAGCGTTACGAACCATCAAACGTGACTTCCAAGAGTCCAAGATGGCGGATTTGTAACCGTTACATTATGTTATAATTACATTTACTATTTAATTACTAAAACGTTCGTTATTGACTAATTAACTAGCATTCCAAGTGTTTTTAACTACGATATTGGGAAACGTAATACAAAACAAGACGTCGTTGCCGACAGTTTCACCCCCGGCATATTAGAGGCAAAAAATGAACCCAACACAGATAGTGTTTAATATATATAACAAGTATAACAAGTCAAATATCCCTACAGGGGTCTGGTAAAATGGGTTTGCCCCCTATAAGTTCACAGTGTTAATTAAAGGGGCTCTGTCACGGCTATTTAAGACATTTTGGCGATGTACAAAATCCTCCACAAATCACAGGAAATCCAAAAATAACAGATTCCTCTGATAGAAAAACTCAAAGAGATGATAAGGAACCATTTAGGAACGTGGATGGTTGAAATTGGGGGAGATTAAAACGGATTACAAACTCCTAATTTAATTTCGGTCCAGGCTAGGCGGGTTTAACCTATGTGCGGTCAAAATTGTGCTTCTCGTATTTAGGCACCAGGTGTTTTCACATAATTCAACTACTGTATAATCATTTTATCGTTTTGTATTGTTCTGTTGGGCTTACAACTTGTGTTTCATGACTGTAAAGGCGTATCCCTACAAATAGCTGTGACATAGCCCCTTTAAATTCAGTTACCCAAGCAATTGTCTCCCTTGACCTTCTTTGTTTCCATGACAACAACGTAAATGTAATTTATAGTCATCCAAGACTGTTTAGTTAGCTCGCGTCTTGGTGTAAACTTGTAGATTAATCTTTTTATATGAATTTTAATTGAGGTAGTTATAACATATATTTGAATGTCAATATGAATATTTTAGTTGAATGTAAGAATTTGTAGTGTTTAATTATACCTGTCCACAAATACACTCTCTTAACTGCTCATCTGTATGGCTTGATGACGAACAATTTTACTTGCAAGGCAGGTTTTGAGGAAGGCTTAGCTTTACCGTTTCGCCGTGATTGTTGAGGCAAATTATTAAATGTTGAGGCGGTGTTTAATTTACAATCGCTTCCACGGAAATATTTTTGCAGTCAAACAAGCCCTCAACTGAAATATTAGACTGCGAAACATCTTTCTTCGTCAGGAACACGAAAATCGGACAGTGACGGAAAGACGTGTAACTTTAGGAAAATAGACTGGTCTTTCAGATTCACATCAGATTCATCCGATTCAGATTCAGGTCAATAACCAGAAAAAGCAACAACAATGTCTGTCTCTGTGGGGGATAAAGTTCGTCATGGTTTTCACGTGACCTCTGACGTGACTACACGTTTTACAAGACGCACGGTTATGTAAGCCGTTATCAACAAACCGTACTCGTAGTACTGACTGACACTGTTCAACCATCACAATTTGACACTGAACAAAAGCTTGCAAAAATGAAGCCTAGTTTATTACATTATTTACAGTTTCTATCGTTACAAAATTATTTATTTCTACTTCTTCAGCTTTCTTCGATCCATTTCAACAACCTCAAGAGTTACGCTCATGACCAAGACTCAAATACCCAATTTTCCAGGCACTTTTTCCTCGCTTGAGTCTAAGGGTGCTTTCCATTTCTCGGTTCTGGACGGCCCAACCTGTCAGTTTTCAAATGGAACGTGACAACTATATGTCGGACTGGCCAGACCTAACAATTGGAAAATTCCCAAAGGCTAACGAGAATGTTACCCCGTCAACGGAGTTTTCGCTGTTTAATTATCCTTTTGCTTCAGGCAATATTTATCATAACATTTCACGAACAGTTGCGTATCACGTCAAAACAAATGCTTTCTATAGCAGCCCGGCATTATACTTTGCTTGTATTTTGAGAAGGATATTGCCAAATTGTGGATTTTCCTGTTGGGTGAACACGCTTCTGTGTGGCTACCGTCTTCATACTCGAGAGTCTTACAAAACCAACTTGTCAGAACTTGGAAGTGGGAATAAAGTTCGGGTCGTTGCCGATTTCCAACGCTTTGAAGACTTCCATTGGTCCTGTGTAGGTGCCCAGTCAAAAGTGGATTAACACAAACCCAGTTTAGGTTGAATTTCTCAGCCGCCAACTAATTAGTCGATATCTTAAAAGACTGGAATCCTAAGTGAAGAGCACTTTGCTGGCAAATGAAAGAACTGGTTGCATTAATATATTCTGTAACGTATTTGGGGTCTAAAACAATCACACAAACGAGAACAACTGAAAGTGATGATTGGCCCGCCATCTTGGATTATGACGTCAGTAAGTTACGGTTCTCAGGCCCCTCGCCATCTTGTTTATTTAAGTTTTGATAGCTTTACATCCGTGCTCGTGGCCTGGCAACGGCGTTAACTCACCGACGTATAATTCAAGCTGGGGGTGGGGGTGGAGGGGGGAAGACTGTCGAAGTGCAAAATAACCGGGAAGAGGTTTTCGCTCAGTTCTTTTTTTATTTGTGGCTTTGCCGGTTAACGTTCCCCTCAGTCCTAGTCTTCGTCACATTCCCCTCGGACTGAGAGGGAATGGGACCAATAATAGGAACGCTAAAGAACGGCTGCAAAGACCTCTGACGCAATTGACTAATCCATGAGTTGCGTCCCAAAATGATCTTGAGGAACAGAATCCAAGCGTGGATTAAACAGTAATCCTGGATTAACGTTAATTAAGGAATGGCTGTGCAGCCTAACCGTTTTGTCATGAGTTGCCAACGAAGTCCACCTTGTCAAAGGGGCTGCCGTGTTTGTCTGCACATGTGTTGAGACAGTACTGAGGATCTCTTCGTTCGAAGTGAGGTTTGCCGAACAATCGGACTCCTTTGTAATACATATCAGCAATTAGTTTACAGCGTCTCTCTTCCTTGCTCACTCCGCGGAAGAAATACCAGATTTCTAGGATGGCGTCACCAACGATGGACCTCCGACCGCGGTGGATCACGTGATTTGATTGACAGGTGAAGATCATATCTTGGAGGAATGCTTGGTCGCACTCGTCACGTGACCAGTTGAAGTGATGACCCTAATGGCGCGAATAATTTCAAGACAATGATTCCACAGGTAACTGTAATTTGATTCAGGGGTATATGTGGGTATATGTGTGCATATGAGGGCAAATGAGGGTAATTGATGGTGAAGGAATACTAGATTCTAAAGGGTTCTTATCAATAATGTCATAACTTGGTGGTAGTAAGCATTACAAGGCGCCTCTGGCAGCCGCTTTATATATAAAATTTGAGGGGAAATACCTTTGAACAAAAATAAGCCCTGAGCTTGTTATCGGTCGTTTATGGTTTTTTCTTTATTTTAAAGTTTCTTTAGGAGATTTCTTTAATACGTTATTTATCCTCTGATATAAACACTCATTTGCCATCTGTTAACCAATCAGAAAGCGCGTTATATCTACCCTATTATATAATATGTATTATAAACATATCCAACGTTGGATTTTTGGTATCAAAATTGCCGACAGAGCTTACTGGAGCGTGCGACGTCCCATGCACGCATATTATTTATCTGGGAGTGAAATATCAAAATTAGTTTTCTCCCTTGTCAGTTATTAATATATCCAACTCGGACAATTGTATATATGACATTTGGGCGTTAGAAAGAACCTTCTTGTCCACAAACGTTTCTCATAATTTGAGACACAATCAGTAATTAATAGTGATATGCCAGTGAGCTTTCCAGATCAACTTACTTAGTAAAATAGTTGTTATTTATCCTCCAAGCAATTCTCAAAATTTTCTTGACATCAAATAAGTCTGGATAAATATACCAGTTCAGCAAAAACTCTATTATAAGAAGTGATAATAGTGCCGGGATAGATTTTAATCATTTCTCAGTTGAAGATATAGAAGAGGACGTTAGTTTCCGAAGTTAATCGAGTGTCCGATCTTGTAACTCTTGGCCCTTCGCAAGAATACGAGTCGGTTCAGTTAATTCTGGTACCAGTCAACCGTACTTGTAATGTAATCGGTTGATCCAAGATTCGCAGCAGGCAATATGCCAATGACATTTAAAATGAAATTCATGAAATAACAGAGAAAACAGCGTACATATATATATATGATTATCAAAACCAAGCTTTGTTGGTTTAATGCTGTGTCATTATGTACTAATTTTATACCACTTGAATATTATAGAATTACAGAATTTTAAAAGAGTCGCTAAAGTTTACTGATGTAATGTTTGTGTTTGTATAAGAATCTAGCGATGCGTCCCTGCTGAAGATCACTCAGTTATAACCAATATCGTTCTATAGTGACGGGTTTTAGGGGCGTTTTGCCTCACGGTAATCAATAAATGGGGCAATACTTACACATCCATAGCATATATCGTGCTTGTTACATGAAGGAGTAAATTGTCTCTTGAAAGGGGCCTCGATTCCTAGTGGTACACTGCAGCCATTCGTCTGCCGATCGGCTTCGCACACTCGTGTTGGCAAACACCACGAATACGTAAAACCAACTACAATAAGCCCGAGGATTATTTCGTTGAAATTTGTAGTCATAAGCGCCTTCACTTTGTGTTATGCTGTTTCAGATCCCTGTACACAAGTTGTTGACAATCTGGCTTCCATTTCTAGAACACTAAACCATTTTGCTCGTGATCTTTCTCTGTTTTCTTGTATTCTCTGTGGTACTTTTGTTCTCATAATTTGGTCGCTGATTTCATCCTTGGTTTTCAGGTATTACAATCGATAAATTGTCGATCATTGGACGTCGGCCGTCCACCTTACGGTTTCATTTTATGTCAAGTTCCATGAATAGTTTATGACTTCAATTTTCGTTCAGGCTCTTTGAAGGACAAACAGCGAAGTTTTGGTACCAGTTATCACACTAAGAATTAAAGGACTTGTATTATTGTCATAGATTGAAAGCTCTTGTTTCAAAATAACTGGTATCTAACGTTAAAATTCGAACAAATCCTGATTTTTGTTACTAAATTTCAACGCTCGCAACTAAGCTCTTGCGTTCTTCTGAAACCTGTAATAGTGTCCCGAAATTTATTGATCCTACACTCAATGGAGAAAGCCCACGGTGTGGCTTTGAACCACCGATACAAATCTAAAAGTAATCAGTATATAACTTTGGAGTTTTTCTCAGTAGGAAATGAAAAACATTAAATTGATGACGGAGGAACAGAAATCCACGCATTTCAAGGACTAGCAAAAAGAAAAAAGTGTCCGTTAGGCTGATTCAGCGTTGTGTAATTTGTTTTGTAAAATACTCAGTTTGTTTAAAAACTTTATTTATTTCTCTTCCTCAATTTATATAGTGTCTTGTACTTAGCGCGATAAAAAAACACGATGCCGTTCTAATGACTGTTCTCTTTAGATGGACCGAAACAAGATGAACGAAGCAATATTTATACTTCAATGTCAATGTAACAGCTGATCGCTTTCGACGCCAAAAATCCTTACCCGCGAAAACAAAGGTGTATGTCCACAACTTCAGTCCTGAAATTTTCTACAAATAAATTCCTGTCTCGACTGAGCACCTTCATTTGCAGCTCAGTCGAAACGCCGATTGACCGTCCTCGCTTGAAATTTGCGACGGCAAATGTATATGACGGTCTCGATGAAGGAACGGGGAGGGGGGCTGGCCTCCAACGTTTTACGTTCAAAAATATATTTTTGATGTTTGACGGTTAGTATTTAGGCCGTTTCGACGCTTTAGTGATCCTAATTGGACAAAATTTTGCGGGAAAAAAACATGGCTTGAAGTTTGAATAGTGATGTTGCACAGAACCGTATCTGGGTCAATTATAGCAGAAGTGTTTCAGTACTGGCCAATTGCCCTATTTCATTCAATTATGTCACAGTTTGTTACATTCAAGAAAACTTAAGCAAACTGCAATTTGTTGCCTTTAAGAAAGATAAATCATTGTTTCGTTACATTTCAATTAGTCAGTTTCAGAATGAAATTGTGAAATCTCCTTTTACTTTGGACTTTTTTTAAAATTTGTTACTTTTGCATTGTGGGATTAAAGTGGGGAAAAACAAACTGTAAACAAACCACATTTCAGCCCAGTTCTGACATCAGCGAAGCTGTGAAACTACTATGTTGCTACATTTCATTAGTGATATCGAATGGTCTTCGCGAGCATTTGGGAGCATGCGAGCAGAGCATTATTTTTGGCGAGCACGAGCAAGCGAGCACTGAGCGAATTCAAGCAAGCGAGCATCCTCAAATTGTTTGCGAGCAGTTCGAGCAAGGGCCAAATTTTACGAGCAGTCAAAAATTTTGAAGAACCATTCAACACTCGATCCTTTCATTGTTCACGAGTCCGTACGAATCAGATATAACACAAAGTTGGTGGGTTTGAACCTTTACCAGCAAAATAAATCACTTCAGTTTTGTTTATAACATTGAAAACCCTATGACGGAGAAGTGAAATAGGGCAATTCTTGTTTGTTTTAGGTACATCATTATAATGCCCTCGAACCTGAGGCGGCTGTATAGCTCTGTATTTTGACACGTTGAAACCGGTTTTATAAATATAATGAAAATGTAAGGTGGGAATTTCGAAATGTCGTTGTTGAACGCATGAACAAAGTGGCCGTATAAATAACGGTTCAGATTTGCAAATGTTTACAATTTTATTGCGGCCAAAACAATTATAATTGCATTAAGGCGAAATTATTCATCGCTTTATTTATCTCACATGCATGATTAACTGGACACAACGATAAAATGTGGAACTCGTTAGAGGGTACTCGCAGACACTTGGTCTTCATTTTCTCCAACTATTATAAAATGTAAGCTACAGTGGTGGTCCTAGTGGAGGGACAAGGGGTACTGGGGGGGGGTCTGGGGTGCTCCTCCCCTTCACGCCAAGTCATATTTTTATGCACAATTTACTTCCAAAAACACTGCTACGAAATACAGTAAAGTAAAGTCTACCTTCAATCTAGGATTGAAGAAGCCAAGATGGCTTATCAGTGCCGGCGCTTAACTCCGGTTTCTGTAGCATGAAGCG